>BBSZ01002601.1:0-10825 GCA_000981365.1 Subanguina moxae | reverse complement strand
AGGACAAACTAGAAGTGGGTCGTTATAAGAAGTCATGTCGCTCGGGAAGAGGTCTCCTGCAATTATTTGATGGATGTCCACGCCAATACATTGAAATTCTTCAAACAATCGACAAAAGCAAGTTCTTCGACGAGCCGGAATATGAAACTATCTACAAGCTACTGCAGAATGCTATGGAATCTACTCACTCTAATGTTTGTTTATGTATAAAATAATTTTTTTGAATTTTAATCCATGGTGCTAGGAATTTCCGTACGACTGGGAAAAAGGAAGCGAGAGTCACTGAAAGGAGCCGAACCTCTAAAACTAATTAAGAAACGCAATTAATGCTTATGTGTATGTGTTCCTTGTTTGTTGATATTGATAAATAAATTATCTAAAAACAGGGCTCCTAGCTGTGTTTTATTTAAATATTGGTAACTTTCATAGCTGCACCGTACGCAAAGGCTCAGCTTCCGTCGGCAACCCTCCCAAAAGGTCAATTTTTATGAGCGAAACCGAATACATCGATTTAAATGGTGGAAATTTAGAAATCGAGTCGAAAGAAGTTTGCTAGGAGTCAATATCATCACGCAAGCTTAAAGCTTATTGCAGTAAAAATCCACGAGTTGCTTCAATGACCGCCTAATTTCACTGGATTGTTACAGGAAAAGCCTGTAAGGGGAAAGCATTTCAAGGCTATTAAAGGCTTGTTTTAATCACAAATGCAAGGTATGGCAACGAATGCAACAGGATCCACTGCTTCAAAAAGTATGGACCAGTGCCAAGTGCAAAAGCAAAACTGCAGCAAGCAAGTGACGAGAAAATATAGGCATTCAAAAGCCCTTTATATTTGTCCCAACTGTGCAAAAATAATACCTCTGTCCTTGTAACATACCTATGTCTCTCGCATCAATCTCCAAGTTTCGCTGTTGTTTATGTCTAAATAATAAAGCCGGCTAAATTTCTAGTCTTTTTATTTTTTGGTTAGTAATAATTTATTACTAATAAAAGTGCCTCCTAGTAGCTAATATAAAACTCCCCAAACAACTGCGCTTAATTGAAAGAGGTAAAGAAGAAAACAAATAATATTTCATGGCCGATTAGATCACCAAGGCGATCAATGAAAAGAAAAGAAAAAGAAACAAAATTAGCCAAAAGTTTTCCCTCACCTTAAAGCAGTTTCGTTTTCTTAAACATTTTAGCTGCATTCAGTCGAAATCACAGCTGACATCAAGTAGTAAATGGATTTGCAGCTGATGATTCTTTTTTGTTTAACCTGTTATTTTATGCCACAATTACTCAACAAAGTCAAATCTTAGCAGTATTAGGTTGTTTCGTCATAAGTCCTGCAAGAGCAGCTCTGGAACAGGTACTCCAGTCAACTCTAGAACAGAACCCAAATTCTGTTTCCAGATTCGGATCTCTAAGCTCTTTTTGTCTATTAAAAAAAGTCACCCCAGTCGACTCTAGAACAGACTGGGTGCTATTCTAGTTAGAGCTGGCCGTTTGCATTTTTGCGATATTGCGATGCGATATATTTGACCTGAGAGGACTTGCGATGGGATATGCGATATTTTGAGAATTTTGTGAGCGATATATCGCTGCGATATTTCCTTAGGCATTTATTCAACAAAATCTATACATCGAAAATTTCTTTTAATACATAAATTTCAACACCGCTAGATTTTTGTTCAAAAATAGGAGTTGTTTGGCCGTTTCAGGATTCAAGCTTGATCTTCTGTAGTCGTAGACGTCCCTTGCCACTGAGAAGAGTTGCTCACTTGGATGGCTTGTCGCAGAAGTAGAGAGAAATCGACGAGCAATCGTTGCGAGAATCGGGAACGTCTTTTCGTTTTCCTAAATCACAATAGGGTTGGAAACATTTTGGATTCGAAACATACCTTCCAAAACTCCAGTGAATCCTTTTCCGAGTCGATGCATCTTTGCCTGTTGTACGCCTTCATCTCGATCATTGCATCACTGACTTGCTGGTCTTCTTTTTTTTTGAATTGGGCCATTCCTTGCTGCATTGATTCCTTCTTGGGTTTGTGCGCTTAAAAATTAAAAAGTGAACGACATTGCGATATTTTTGGAATTTGCGATGCGATACGCGATATTTTGAAATGTTTGCGTGCGATATTGCGATGCGATATTTTTGGTTCAAATTTATTGCGAGCGATATTTGCGATGCGATATATCGATCGTGGCCAGCTCCAATTCTAGTGTTGGATGGAGTGCCTGTTTCATACTTTAGCCTCCTGCGGTTTTTCTTCAAAGATTCAACTCGCACTATTGGCTTTCATTTCTTATTCAAAATATCATAAAACTTATTTACAAAGTAATCTGCTGTGAATTCTACAACTTTTCCCATTATTCTTGCACTTTTTGAATGCCCCTGACGTAGAATACGGCTAGCTTTGAGGCAAAGAATTTAGTAAGGTTTTGATAAACTTCTTCTGCGGTGGCATATTTTTTCCCACGTAGGAAGTGCTGCAGCGATCGAAAGAGATGATAGTCTGATACAGCAATATTTTGCGAGTATGAAGAATGTGCATAAAAATAGAAGTTCTCTAGAAGTTTGAATGCCAAGTTTACAAAATAATTCTTTTCTGATAGTGACTAGTTTTTTCCACCGTGTATTTTCACGTGTGAGTAAATAAATCCAGTATAATAATTCATTAGTAAATTAAACATTCCTAGACTTATATATTGTTTTACTTGGTCCCACACGAACTTTACTTCCTAGGCAGCGTAGGTAAACATCTTATTTATGTGTACAGTATTAAGCAATTATAAAGTATCAAAAAAAAAAATCAAATGCTTCTTTATAGTGCTGAACCTGCTCGGGGTAACCCGCAGATAAGCTTGAACCCGGTTTGGTATAAAGAAGCCGGACCTCGACTTAGATAAATTCCCAAAAGAGCATTTAATGTCGAGAGTTGACTATATTGCACTTGAATTCGTTTTCAACTTCAAAATTTTTTCTTAGAAATCACTTGTTCTCCATTTTTAATAATTTTTAGATGCGTGATAAGTCGTTTGAATCGGAGAGAAGCGTGACTCCACGTCGAAAGCTTTCTTTCTCCAACAGCAATTTGGATGATCCCGCCCATCTAGATATACTGTACAGTCAGGCTTGCGAGCAAGTGGTCAAGGGTTTCCATCCAGTGCCAAGAGAAACGGCTGTTCGATTAGTAAATTATTACTTCTTCTTATCATTATATGCAAAATTCCAATCTTTCAGGCCGCAATCCAATCCTTTATTGAATTCGGTACATACGAGAGTGGAAAAGAAAACGCAATAATGTTTCTACTTTTTAACAAACAATTAGAACTTAAAGTTTCTACTAATTTTCAGTGTTCAAAATGTGTTGCCAAAGGAGTATGCCAAAGCAAGAGAACTTGAGAAAAATATTCTACAGGTGGAATAATTTTGCCAGGGATGAGAATATAGAAGTGCTAATGATGCTAAGTTATCTCGAGGCCCATGACTCACAATTGAAGCTCATAACACAAAATCAAATCAGAACAATCTTTTCGGATGAGTGAATCTTTTGCAAAAATTATGAGTTTGATGCCCGCCAATCTTCTGCAATAAATTTTTGAATTCACGATTTTTCGACGAAGTCTTTTTTGTTTGTTTAATAGACGATTGTCGAGGGAAGAAGATTTAGTAAAAAAATTAAGCAAAATTTAGAAATAGGAACAAAAGGGAAAGTTACCGAAGGTTAGTGCAAGAGGACGACAGAAAGGACAAAGAAGAAAGCTACAACTTTAAACCGGAGGTTTTAAGACTCTATCCGTCCCCCACCTAAAAATATGTTTCCCTGCACGTTTAAGGTCCTAAAACACATAAAAAAGTATTTAAAACCGCCTTTTGAGAGGAGTTGCTGTAATGAGCATTAGGGCCTCAACTTGAGGCCCTCAAGTTCGTTTTTTTTTCCTAAAAATAACTTTTTTCAAGGAATACAAAGAATGTTCGAGCATGTTCGAGACAACAACAGCTGCGAAAAAGCGTTATTGCAGCATTTGCAAGAATAGTGCCACCTATGGATCCGTCTTTTTTCAAGTCAAAGAGCGGGAATCGCCTACAGAGCGCAGATTGGTTCGACGATTGGTAAAAAAAGTTCTTGCTAAAAACTTTTTTACATTTAATTTCTCAGAAATTGTACAATTTTAGTTTGGCATCAACAAAGACTGTGTGATGAGTGTCGACCGAAAGACAAAATTTGTGCTCAAGAGTTGGCCCTTGGAGCAGATTCGACGTTGGTTTCAGTAGTTTATCTTAATTGAAATTTGCAGCGTTTTTTCTGTTTAGGTTGGGCAGCTTCCCCCACCACTTTCAATATAGTAAGGTTTCCCACGTAATAAAATATTTGTTTAACAAAATGCCAGAAATTTTATGCGATGCTGCGATGCATCGCATCGTTTTCTGCACCAACCAACTAAGTAGATGTCCATTTGGTGTGATTTTTTTCTTATTTTCGGGCTGTGAAACCCTCTTTGGGATAATTTTGGTTTCCACTCACTTCACAAAATTGCTCAAAATAATGTTTTTTGGCTTTTTTATGCACATAAACATGATCAGCAATGCTTTTTAGGACGCTTAAGCCTTTTTCCCAGCAAAAAATAAATAAAATTTTTTGGTCTTTTAAAGTTTAGAGAGTGATTCACCTGCAGCGTAGAGAGCATGTTTTTATGGCATGCTACTTTTCCTTGCATCAGATTTATTTATTTTTCCATAAGATATAGTTTTTTTTTGCGGAAAAATTGATACATACCCTACAAAACGGTAATTCATCCCTTTTAAACCTTCTTTAGGATACTGTAATTAGCCCAGAAAAAAGGTTTTCAGAGCCTGAAAGTAAGAAAAAAAAATACGCTAAGTGGACGTCCACTTGGTTCGGATGGTGCAGAGACCGTATAGAATTCAAAGAAATTTCGAAGATCCTACTCGACACAAAATTGCAGTTTTAAAAAGTATGGTTAAAGTGCCTACTGCCCGCTCCAACCAACTTTTTATCTAGGTAGTGATGCTTAGTGATATGATAGTGATTTTTTATATTTTTTGTTCATGTGAGAGCGGCCAATTTCCTAACATGAAGATATTTGCTTATGAAAATCTCTCTTGATCGCTCCACGTGTTGCAGGATTTCGGGGACTACACCGAGGGCTATTACTCTGTGCAAACACTGGAAGGAGAGAAGATGAAAAAAATTATTGGCAACTATATTGACATTATATTGAAGAAGTCTCAGATTGTGGATCACAAAGGCAAGCCCAAATTTGTTAGCCTTCTCTCATTTTTACGCTTTTATAATTATCTCATTGTTGCAGGCATTGAAGGAGACGAAGGCGGTATCATGTTGGAGAGTCATGTAAGCACGGCGAAAGCACTGCCGTTTATGGTTGAGAATGGGCGAGTCAGTTGGCGGCACACTTCTACTAGTTCTGGTGTTCTTTCTCCTGTTAATGACAAAGGGAAACTGCCTACGAGTCTGCCTTTTGATGACTTTGAAGAGCCGGTCAGCTACGTTCAAGGTAGCTAAATATACAAGGTGCGCCAAAAGTTTTGACATGGACATAAAATGCACTCTTTGTCTGAATTATTCAGTTATTCAAAACATCTGTTTTGTATATCTTGTTCTCCATTAAATTTTGCGTCGGAATGTGTTTTTTATTTGTTTTTTTTGGGTAAGATAAGCGTCAACCATCAATGAATAGAAATTACTGGAATGCATAAGGGAGGAAAGCGTGCTATGGAAATCGACAGAGAACTTCGGGTTGGACAGAAGACAGTTTCGAGGACTATCAAATGTTTCAATGAATTGGGCACATTTGAAGATCGAGAAAGAAGCGGATGACCAAGAACAGCACGAACTCTTCAAATAAACGGAAAGTTCATCCGAAGTCGATGGAGCAATCACTGCCGATTTTTCGGGCTTTCCTTTGGTGTTTTTCGTTTTTTCATACTATAATGTTTTAATAAAGTTCTTTTCGAATTTTATGTCCATGACAGAACTTTTGGCGATACCTGTAGGTAATTTATTTTATTGTCAACTAAATTCATTCTCTTTCTAGTTCACCGTCCTATTGGAGGTATTGCTGTGAAAACGGATGGATTGCATTCTGTGAGTTAATTAAAATCCATTTTCAGAATTCTCATTGCCAATTTTTAGAATAACGACCTAACCCATCAGTCAGTCCGACCTAGCGACTCTTCTTCTCTTTCAAAAGTTATTGAACACGTAATCTCTGTAGTGGAGCAAGCTCAAAAAAGTGTCAATCAACCAATAGGGTACATAAAACTCCCTCAAATTCATGGTAAAAGTCAGGAGGAGCAAGTTTTATGGCTATTCCAAGTGGGCAGTGAGAGTGTTAAAGAAAGGCTGGGTATTCTGGTGGCAACCGTGGCACAGGCAAGTGGTTGACAAAAAGATGTTTTTGGCAACTTATTCTCATGAAAAACCGGTTTTTTTATATTTTTTATACCTTTTGCCTTAGAGGATCAAAGTGAACCATGACATTTAAGGTATTATACCTTGTTTTTATCACTGGAGCTGGGCAAAAAGAGTTTTTAAGTTTATAGATCATCATGACTTTGCCCAAAAGGTGACACAGAGGGCGTCTTATACAGGTGTACTATAGTAGCGCCGTACTTTTTTTTATTGAGGTACCCCTGTAGGCAAAACGTCTTCAGGAATCCGAACCTGAGCATAAATTTAAGAAAGGACTTGCTTTTTAGATATGCCGTAACCTGAGAAAGTCACTAGTAAAAATGTCAGGTCCCAGATTTAAGTCTCGGCAACCAAGTCATTTTTAAAATTTGCACTCAGATTCGGATTCCTGAGAACATTTTGCCTACCGACGAGCCTTAGAATATAAAAGTTCTTTGAAGATGGGTATTTTTGTTACAAAATAAGATTTTTTTTGAGAAAAAACGCTAAGTGTTGTTCAAATCATAAGGGATGATTAAGTAAAATCGTGTATCTGACATTATATACCAAAAAAAAAACAAAAAAAAAAATTCGACAGATAATCGAATGGACCTCAATTACAAGTCCCAGAACAGATGAAAAGATCACAGAGGCCATTGCCTCCACTCCATCCACATTGGTGGACTTGGTTGCCTGTGTCCGCGAACTGGTAGCTATTTTGCCGGATAAGCGGTTAGCTGCAGAGCTGTTGCAAAGAAGCCACAAATTGCTAGATGTGTTCTCACTGTTCCTGGAGAAATTGGAGAGTCAAGCCAAAAGATCTAGCTTCCTTTCCGCAGCCAGTATTGTAGGTGAGACAGCCAGTGCTTTGATGAATGCTATCCAAGGGCAAAGGAGGAATGAGGCACAAATGTTTTGTGATCAGTTGAATGAAATCATACAGAACATTGCTACAAGCACAGCTAATTTGGTGCTACAGTAAGTGGATTTTTGGCATGTGGTTAAAAATTACAACTTAAACTTTTTTCTTATGGTGTTGGCCTGAAATTTTCAAAAATTATGTACAGGGTGTTTCAAGAAATTCGCACTATTTAAAATGGCCATATTTTTTTTTCTAAGCCGTTTTTCGAATTTCTGTTTTGACTAGGGTTGTCGACTCGACGCGTCGATTTCGACTTTTTACGTCGAAAAGTCGATATTTTTCGACTTTCGACGTTCGACTCGACCCGACGCGTCGAAAATTTCGACTTTCGACGTTCGACTCGACCCGACGCGTCGAAAATTTCGACGTTCGACTCGACCTGACACGTCAATTTCGACTTTTCACGAAGAAAAGCCGAAATTTTTCGACTTTCGACGTTCGACTCGACCCGACGCGTCGAAAATTTCGACTTTCGACGTTCGACTCGACCCGACGCGTCGAAAATTTCGACGTTCGACTCGACCTGACACGTCAATTTCGACTTTTCACGAAGAAAAGCCGAAATTTTTCGACTTTCGACGTTCGACTCGACGCGTCGATTTCGACTTTTCACGTCGAAAAGTCGATATTTTTCGACTTTCGACGTTCGACTCGACCCGACGCGTCGAAAATTTCGACTTTCGACGTTCGAATCGACTCGACGAGTCGAAAATTTCGACGCGTCGACAACCCTAGTTTTGACAAATTGGTTTTTCTCGACGATAATATTTGTTTTTCGTATCTAACATAGAAAAAATTTTTTAATCAATTTTTCGATTTTTGCCTTGGTCTCCCCTTTGGTCCAAAAATGACCATCAATCGATCTGTCAAAACAGAAATTCGAAAAACGGCCTAGAAAAAAAAATGGCCATTTTAAATCGTGCGAAGTTCTTGAAACACCCTGTATAACCGTTTCGTGCTGAAACGTGGTTCTAGATACAAAAAATTATTGGGAAGACCATTTATTCAGATGGTTGTTTTTTGCTGTGGTGCACCTAGGTAAAACAGGTTTGCAGGGCGCCCGAATATAGTACCTGATATTATTGAACCTTCTGCATAACGATCCATGGTGTCACCAGTGTCCAGTGATGATTGGGCACATTTTTGAACATTTCAGACATTTATTTATAAAAAAGTCGATGATTTTTTTTATTTATTTGAATCTATTGCATTTACTCTAGTTATAGCCCACCCTTTAACACGGGAAGCCCTTACGGTAAGACCAGCACATTCGGGTGCACAATTTTACGAAGAATACGAATCCACCGTCCGTTATTCAAAAAAGTGAGTCGGGCTCGAGATCTCGGCCTATTTTTGAATGGCGTCAAATGGAGTTTAAGAGTGTTCAGGAAACTAGCTACAAATAGAATATTTTCTATATGCATTCATTACTTCTATACCTGGTTGGAAAGGGCAGAATATTGGCTTTTTAACAAATATTCATTTGCAGCTATAGGTTCACATTTTTGCTGGGAAAAACTCATAAACCTAAAAAGTTTACAAAGTCAGAATATGAAATTTTTGCCCTTTTTGGGTGTTTTTTCATCGAAATACGTATTCATACTTTCGTTTACATATATTCAGAGCCAAAACCATACCAGCAATTTGCCCAGATGCTGCAACGAAAGACAAATTAGTCCAAAAGTTGGTTGTTTAAAAAGTTGGCTACGTATTCAAGAAAACACAAAAATTTAATTTGCAGTGCTACCAAACTAGCGCTCTCCACCAGTGAGTTAATAGCCGTAACTCGAGTGCTTGCCCTTATATTGAGCCATCCTGCTTGTCAGGAGAGAGTGGTCGAATCAATCCAAAAAGTGGTGTTTGCCATTGAAGAAATGTTAGACACCGGCAATGTATGTGAGGGCAATTCTGCCAACCAACAAAGAACATATGAACAACTGGTCAATAGTGCCCACTTTGCCAACAACGCCTTGCACCAATTGCTCAAACATATTCAGTCCTAAGATTCTTTTATGTTTTACAAATTTCTGGGAGATTCCGTATTGTGATGTGAAGTCACGCATTATTCTCTCAATGAAGGTTTACTGTTATTTACCAACCACAAACAAAAGACAACAACAAAAGAATAACATCACACAAAAGCTGTTACGATAGTTTCAATAAATTAGACACAAATCATCAATCAGTCTGTAAATGATTAGAAGCGAAGTGAGGATATGCCCAATTACCCAATAATACAAGACCCATTGCAACACAACAATGTTTTACATTTAGCGGGGGGAAAACAGTTTTTGTGGCCTGCTACCTATATGATAACGAAGATTAAAATGTCGACCAATCCATAAAATATGTGTGACCTCCTCTCATTCTCTTCCCCTCCCAATTTAGTCCTTATTCTCCTCTAACTTGTTACTTAAAATGGTTTCTAAGCACTTTTGGAAAAATCGATCTAGGGAGGGGGTATAACCGAGTAGCGTCAAAACCCCCATTTCACTTAAGTCTAAAAATTAAATTAATCAAACGACTTTTCCGTAAACATCAACCTTTACGGAAACGCCACTCTAAACTCTAGGAAATAAAATAAGCGCGGGTGACGGTGATTAGTTCTAAAAGCATGCCGGCGACTCAGCATCTAACTAATCTTCATTAAAAGTGGCATTTCAGTGAAAAATCGGGAAGATGAGATATAGTTATTTTATGGATTCGGCGACATATTGATAGCAAGCTCGATTCATTCGTTGCACAAAATTGGTGTTTTTGCTCCACTCAAAGTTCCTCTTTTTCCTTCGTCTTCTCTGAAGCTTGGAAGCTTTTGACTGCATGTTTCCTCACAAATTGCTCGAGGTCATTCAAGTCCCTGTTGCCGGTGTATTTGATTGGGTTATCCTTCTTGCTAGCTGGAGCAAAGTAAATGGTTGGAAAGCCTTCCACGGGGTATCTAAATGTTTTTTGGTAGATATTTGGTAGATAACAGAGCAAGACCCACTTTTCTGGGGGATCATTAGCAGTGGCATCAAACTTGGCAACCACAAGATTTGGTTGTTCAGTCTTCCATTTGCTAGCGAATTGCTTGTATTTGGGCTCGAACTTCTAAAATTATTTTATGGCTCATTATCAACTCACAACATTGTCTCAAAAACAAATGAACTCAGAGCAACTTAATTTTGGGAATAATTTATAGTGGGCATAATTTGTTCTGGCACAATTTGACTATGAAAAAATGGCTATATGTACTTTCACCCCTCAAAGTAATCATTTATCTCGTCAAAATAATTTTTTACCCCGTCAAATTTGAATTTCGCGAAAAATAATCATTTATCCCGTCAAATTACTCATTTACCCCGTCAAATTTGAATTTCCCGCAAAATAATCATTTACCCCGTCAAAATTACTCATTTACCCCGTCAAATTTGAATTCCCGCAAAATAATCATTTTATTTATAAAATAATCATTTTGCGGGAATTCAAATTTGACGGGGTAAAT
>BBSZ01002590.1:0-19555 GCA_000981365.1 Subanguina moxae | reverse complement strand
GGATTTCTTTATTCTGAGGCACCCCAGTAGGCAGAAAGACCTCAGGAATCCAAATCTGAAAACAGAATTTCAAGAAGAAGCTTGGTTGTTGAGATATGATCAAAACTAGGAGAAAAAGAGGATAAAAACTAAGTTTGCGGTTGGTTATGATCATATCTCAGCAACTAAGCCTCTTCTTGAACTTCTGTTTACAGATTTGGATTCCTGAGGCCCTTTGTGCCTACTAGGGTGCCTCAGAATAAAGAAAATCCTATCAAAAATGAGTATTGTAAATGAATACAAGCAAATTGTTGTGGCGTAACAAAGTGACCGCGTAACAAAGTGACCGCGTAACAAATGTACCTCGTAACAAATTTTCGCGTAAATTATGGTGTACAGCCGAATATACTAGCTAAAGCAAAAATCATTTTGCATTTTCCCAATAATAAATGAACAGAAAGAATGAAGCGCGCCAGATGTTTTGAAAAGTTTTTTTTCAAACAATTATTTTTTAAGTGGTTCTTTTAAATCACATTTTGAATGTCGTCTTTTTCAACCCCTACTTTTTTTTGTCTTAACATGGGTTACAAATTTTTTCATCTAGCAAGAAATTTTTAACATTAGGAAAGTGGTGTAGCCGATGCTATAACCCAATAAACCAGCATTCGGAAAAGAGTCTTTACCAGTGTTTTCGAAAAATGCAACTACATCTACACCTACAATTTTTACTTACACCTACACTTCGGATTGTGGAATTCTCCAGAGAATTCTCGAGATTTCTTCGAAAAGTTGGAGAAATATAAATGGAGTTCATAATTAACAACTTTTTCATCATTTGGTACATTTATTCAATCAAAAAATAGCAATTTAATACATTTCATAAACAAATATGTCAAAATTTGGACGCTACTCGGTTATAATGCTACTCTGTTATATACCGTATTTACTCTAATAAGCGGGCACCTTAGCTAATGAATTTGCAGCTCTTCCTGAGTCGTTTGAGATCTATCTCATTGTGTTTCCCAATAACATTTGAATTATGATACGAGAAAAGGCCGAAAATTAAGCGGGCACCCTCTAATATGATTTTTTGAGGCGAGATGATTTTTGAGGCGAGCCCCACGGGGAAGCGAATCAAATTTCGGGATTCTTAAGTCTTCTTTTTTGGTAGTTTTTGCGAAGAAAATTTTTACAAGTTCTCATAATGAATGACTCAATATGAATGACATGTAGGTTGTCATTTATTTCATCGATTTGCTTAATAAATTGCCATAAGTCTTTCATTTCTATGAGAATATCAGGCTATTTTCTTTCAGTGTTGATTTCTGAGACAATGTTAGCTGGCAGAATCTTCAATTGGTGCTCTTGTAGACCAGTTGATCGAAGACTTGGGCAAATTATTTTACTGCTGCTCAAAATAATTTTTTTTGCAGCTTTTATCCTTCTTGTGAATTAGAAGAGCTTAGCTGAGTTGTATCGCTGGACTTGACCACTGAAATTGAAATTCAAGCTCTCGGCTGGTTAGTTTCTTTACTTGATGCTGAAGAGCAAAGTCTTTTCTAATTAAATTGAGTCGACCACCTTGGTTGAAGAAAGTATAAGCTTTAAATTTTGCTTGCGGATTATATGAAATGGAGACAGTGACGTTTTTTACTATCAGAAGTACTTCTTTTTTATGTGGTTGATCGATTCCTTGATTTATAACCTCAGTCTGCTGAGCTGTTTGAACAACTAAGTTATTGGCTGATTTTTTGCTGACACTTTTGTTGAAACCTCTTTTAGTATACTGAGAGCAGAGAACTTCGTGGTGGTTACTGCTGCATTTTTGTCAGCTAGTGGACAATCTGTTGCTTTATTTTCTCGGAAGTCTCTCTAAGTGAAGAGAGGTTATCTTTGGATGTTGGCATGTTCATTAAGTCTACTTGCAGGGTGTCGAGTAGAACTTGGTTTTTGCCAAAGCGATTCTTGAGATACTGAACTACCACTTGGTAGTTAGCATTAGTGAATCCTTGAACGGCGTTAAGGGCATCATCTTCTAGCAGCCCTGGTAAATAGAGCAGTTTCTGGACAGGTATATTGAGCGTCCACGGAGTATTCAGCTTAGCTTTGTTTTCGGACTTGTTTTGAGAGGGTGTTTCCTAGTATCACCGGTAGGTTCAATTTGACCGCTAAGTGTTCTCGAATAGTAAAGAAATTTATTATGTTTTTTGTGTTGGTAAGTATAAAGAATTATTAGAACCATAAATAGCATACAAAACATGTGTACACAGCCATATTTTAATTAAGACCCTAGAAAACAGTATTTAGACCCCAGCAAATAGTACCACTCTCAAGTTTATATATATTTGTGGCCAATCAAATATTTTCCGTGATTATCCTATTGGAAAAGACAACTGTATAGGACAAAGAAAGATGCTTGAGCGCCTGCTTGCGCCGCTCATGCAAGTTGGTTTCTATGATGTACCCTTTTTTCTGAGTTTATCACCGCTTACTGATAAAGTTATGGCTGGAAGCTCTTCACTCTACTTATTTATAAACAAATAGTCTTCCTTGACGGCAAATGAAAAAAAACCTTATCATAGCATGCACAAAAGTAATAGATAATTTTGCATGGTTTTTTCGAACTGCAATTAAATGTGGACACCTAAATTATTTTCTTTAAAATTTTGACTCTGGCTGTGATTTGTGTCTGAATGCAATAGGCTTGGGTAATTGATAAATCAAATGACATTCCAGATCAATAATTGGCCGCGACACAAGTCTAGAATTATACTATTTGACCATCGATTGCGGCCACATCAATTTCAGGAAGTCACAGTAAAAAAACTATGAATTCACTAGAAGAGTTTAACGTTCCCAAAACTTTTCGGTAGCTCAGTTTTTCTGATTCTTATTTGTTCATGAGTTTCAGAGATGAGTCAATGAAATGGAATGGTTGGGGCTATGCTGATTCTTAGTAACTTTTTCTTGGCTAATCTTATTTTAGCAAGACGTATCTACAGGGTGCGGAAAAGTTCGCGTACGAACTTAAAATCAATTTTTTGAAGTATTTTTTATTTCTTGTATAAAAATTTGTTATGCACATGTTTTTTTGTCATTAAATTCTGTGCTAGGTAGTGCTTCTAGTTTTGAATTTTTAGAAAAAAATGGTCGTGAGCGAAAAACGAATTGCAATCATTCAAAGACATCGCTGAGGGAAATTCAACCCATTCATTGATTGCCGGACTTCATCACTATCGCGATTAATGGCTATCTAACTGTCCCATCTAACAGTTTGAATCCAATGGACTATGCAATTTGGGCAATTCTGGTAAATGCAATCAATTGAACATGATTCAGAAGTCTCGCCAAACTCAAAGCTGCTCTTCGAAAAGCTTGGGATGAAATTGACGTTGGAGTGCTCGCCTCATTGGCGAAAAAGAATTCGTCTCTATGTCCAAGCAAATGGAGGTTATTTTGAGGTGTGATTATAATATCTAGTGCAGAATTTGTCCTCTTTCTGATTTTGTTAACTTTTTCTTTTGATATTCGATAAAAATACTTTAAAAAATTTATTTTAAGTATGTGCGCGATCTTTTTCCGTACCCTGTAATCTCTTATTTAGTTTCACCATCTCTCCCATTGGCGATGTCTGTTTGGTCAGTGATCGGTAATAAATCCAATATTTTGCCACAAACAATATTGTCTTATTGTCTAGTTACGAGCAGCTCAATGGCAAGATTATGCCTCAGCTAAGACCATGGATTGAACAAAATGTGGGAGGTATCTAGGTTGTAGTTGTCTCCGGTAAACCGGAGGTTAATATTTCTGTTTATTAAAAAAATATCATCTAGTGGACTTGACTTACAAGACGCCAAGCATCACATTCAGCCAGTTACAGCAGCAGTGTCCAAAACCTAAGCTTGGAGCATCGTTTCTTCAGTTTCTTTTCTCTAACAATATCTCATTCTCAAATAGTGCTATCTACAGGTTCCTTTCTTACCTTTCCAGCGTTAAATAAAAACTTTTTTCCAGGGTTAACCGGTCTCACGGACAAGTTATTTTTTTTTGTTATATTCAGCAATGTATTGCCAATCATTTAGACGCTATTTGATGTAATGTCTTTGAGAAGAGGCGAAATCGGAAATATTCCAGATATAGTTGTTTGGCCACGAAGTGAAACTGATGTGCAGAAGGAAATATATATTAAGTTTATTTACTCTTACTTATTCTGTTTTAGGTGGTGGAGGCAGCTAACCAGTATGACGTAGTTCTCATTCCGTTTGGAGGCGGCACGAGTGTGTCTAATGCACTTAGTTGTCCTGAAAACGAACATAGGTGTATATGCTCTCTAGACATGACTTTGATGAACAAGATTCTATGGGTCGACGACAAAAATTTGATGTGCAGGGCAGAAGTGGGGAGTATGTTTGCAGTGGTTATTTATATAAATCAGTAAACTATTTTGCAGTATTGGGGCAACACCTGGAACGCCAATTAAACGAAAAAGTTTTCTTTTTAATCTTCTATAATTCAAATATGACATAAATTTGCTCTACACAGGGATTCACCTGTGGACATGAGCCGGACAGTATCGAGGTACTAGCACTAGTTAATGGGAGGTTGGAAGGTAGAGGATGAGCTCAACCTACGCTTTTATTGCGCTAATATACTTGGCTTGGTCTAAAACTTAGAATTTAGTTCAGTTCTTTGGGTGGTTGGATTTCCACTAGGGCTAGCGGTATGAAAAAGAATCGCTATGGCAATATAGGTAGGTCATGTATGCAGAGCCGACGGTATTTGTATACACCGACCCTTTTTTATGAAGCGTCCCAAAAGCTGATTAGGAAGGTTTTTTTTTTCATCGTTTCCGGTATATAAGTCAGATAAAGAGGTCTTAAAACTTTTTGGGTCTTAAAACCGGGTTTAGTCTATAAAAGTACAGAGTCGACTCTTGTATTGTAGTCAATGAGTTGTTGTTTCAGAAGACCTTCTGATCCATGTGAATATGGTCACATGCAAAGGAGTACTTCGAAGGCAATGCCAAGTGATATATACTAACTAGCTTAACAGCTGGGCCTGTACCATAAGAACATGGTAAGAGGTATGGCTACCATTTACCATGGTAACCCCACCACTTACCAATAACATAAGAGTTACCATCAAGTATCTGGTAAGGTTACCAGGCAAAGTTACTATGCTAACTAGTGACTTTTACCAACACCATAAGAATCTGGTAGCTGGTCAACTTGCCAGATAATCTGGTAAAATTTCAACCCACAACTTTGTAACTTTTTTAACAGCTTCTTTTCCGCATATTTTTTTGTCTGAAATGTGTATCTATGGATATTTTTAGCCGATAAACATGATTTTGAAGTTCGTTTTGCAATTAGACGCTTGGTTTACCAAATATTGTGCATTTTATTTATTTTTCCTTATTGTCATTTGAAATTGTAAGAAGTCGTATTTTTATAATTTTACCAGGCGCCTTTAGATTATTTAACGCGTTATCATGTGAGTTTTATAGACTTCATCGCATTGCGATTAATTTGAAAACAGTTTCTTTTCGTTATCTGTTTTTTCTGCTTCTTAATTTTTCGAGTGCCGTGGAGTGGAGTTTCTAAATAAAAATAACGGAAAATTTAAATAAAACTTTTACACCAAAAAATCTAGTGACTGGTCACCTACTAGTCATTCGAGTAAAACGAATAGTAACTGGTAAATGTCTTATGGTATCATTTTACCACTTACCATGATAAGTCTACCGTGGTAACCCTACCTCATTCTTATGGTACAGACCCTGAAGGAACAGATTAATTTTAGAAAAGTATTTCAGGTTCCGAGAATATCAAGTGGGCCCGACATCCACCAAGTAATACTCGGGTACGTAACCACTCTTTGATTTCTGATTAAGTATTTAGCGTGCTTCCTCGTCGTTTAGTAAAAGATACAAATATTGAAACAAAAAAATTGAGCGTATTCGTTTAGGATTTTCAGACTGACAAAATAATGGAAATAGACAGGAAAGGTTACTAAATCAGTAGTCACGTTGTTTGCAAAATGTTAAAAGGTTGTAGAAGTAAGGTAAAAAATTGTATAAGCGTGCTGTTTTTTATTATATTTATTGTTATTTGCCTTTGATGATCAGTCTCAATGCGACATGAGACTTCTACCATATGGCAAAATTTTTTACCATTTTCATAACCCTGTAAAATAGTATAAAGGTAAAAAGAGCACCTTCTTCGCAACTAGTTTTAACTTTTACCCGAAAGAAAACTGGCAAATAGGCGCACCATTGCAGCCCATTTATAATTTCTTTATTTACTTTTGTTTTGATAAATTACAAGTTTTATAAATTTGCAATTTTCAGCTCTGAAGGCACTTATGGTACGTGTTCACAAAAATTTACAATGGGATTATTATACCCTCGACAACCCTAATTGAGGATCTCAAAATATGATCAAACTTTATTAGTAGAATCATGCATTAGTCCTGATTTAAATCATCTTCGTAGCACTTAAAACTTTGTAGGTGTGATTACCGAAGCTACATTGAAAATATTTCTTAAACCGCCTTGTATTAAATATGGTTCAATTGTATTTCCTGAGTTTTCTCTGGGTGTCCAATTCTTTCGGCAGGTACTTTTTAGGTGGAGCTTTTAATTTTTTCGCCATGAATATTTTGCTTATTTTTTAGGTGGCAAAGGGGGTATGTCATTAAAATAGAATAGAATGTTACTAAATCAGTAGTCACGTTTGTTTTTGTAGAATGGTTTTGTTGTTTTTGTAGAATCTTGAAAAATTGGTAACGGATTTTTTTTACAAGTATCTATTTTAGCGCTATCAATGTGCTTCTTTGCGTCTAGTGGACAACACTCAATTTAAAATGGGACAAGTAAGAGTCTTGTGATCAACTCTTAATATAAAAGCCATGAATTTTTAAGGCGATGAGAGTAAAGTCAGAATCACTTTTTCACGACTGGAAGTCAACACTTAGTAAGCTGTACATTACTCGGTGGAAGGGCTTTGATGTGAGTGCATTTGTGTTCTATAAGTTTGCTCAAGTTTAAGGTATCTTGGATCTAGGTCAACAAGATGGTTGCAGCATCGTGAGTTTATCTCCAAAAGCTATCTAAAGGAAATGACAATGACAACATTTAATTTAGTTGTGTATTTGAAGGGAATGAGGAAGAAGTAGATCAACAATCCAAAAGACTCTTCTCCATAGCACAGCAATTTCGCGGAGTGCCTGCGGGGTAAGTGCGTTTACAACGAAAATTAGGGTGTTCCCTCGGATACTGTGCGGTCAAACCTCGACTTAGCGACACATTGAAAACGGATTGTGGAATGCCCGTAATTTTCGGGTAAGCGAACCAATACCAGGGTTTTGGTTCCAATTACTAAAAAATTTCGGCTCTAGTACAGAATTGGTCACTTTTTTGACTTGGTCCCCCTGTTGACTTTTTGATCTTTCATATTGCAGATAATAATCGTTTTTATCTTTTTTATACTTATGAAACACAAGATGAAGAAAATTTGTGTGACCAGAGATCATTATATTGCGTCGTATATAGCAGAAGCAGTGTTTCGACAAAATTGTCGCGCGAAGCATTGGGATTACATGCAGAAAATCTTTAAGCAAATGTCTAAAATATCTGCAAGTCATATTGTTTGTGTGTGATAATTGATTTTTTATTTGACTTTTACATTTAATGGTTACATGAACGAATAAAAGGTTTTTGGTTTTGTTGTTTTTGTAGAATCTTGAAAAAAATCGACGGGGAATACCAAGGCAAAAAAAAGCAACCAATTCTATACTAAAGCCAAAAAGTTCATAGATCATACACAAAATTTGTATTGAAACATCTTTAATGTTCAATGGGGTACGAAGAACTGACTTCTGTCTTCTGTATTGATGACTAATTGGGAGTTCATACGCTTAAAGAACGTTGACTTTCTCTCTTCTTTTAGCAATTTTGGCTCATCCCCACACTCAAAACACCTTTTTCGTCAACTTTCTTGGATGAAATTAAAAACGGCACTAGACATGACGCAACGAATCCAATGACGTTTAAAAATAGTCATAGCTAGTCACAATGTGTGTCCAATAAGGCGTAAAATATTTTGGCTGCACAGCACTGACAACTGTATTCTTCACAACTATATTATTTCCGGAACGGTAAATCACAACAAAACTTTATAACCAATCATCACCAAACCTGAAATCTTACAAGAATTGCACATATTAGAAATTTTGAAGTACCCGGCTTGAGAACTAGAACTGAAATTTTCTCCTTATTGATGTCGAAATAAACTGGATTTTGCTTTTAATTATCCGAAAACGGATCGCCGGACCGGCAACCTCATTGGTTAAATAAACAAAATTGCACAGAATTCAGTTCAGAATTCGATTCAAATGTAAAAAAATAAAGGAAAATTTTCGGTGTTCTTGATTTTTGTTAGTATTTGAATAAAGAAACGAGATAGTTAGGCAAGAAAGCTTTCTTTTACTTTTTCTTCGTAAATTTCAGTGAAGAAAATGGTCTCTACGGCTATCGACTGACATTCGCTATTGCCTATCTGAGAGTAAATATTGTTGCCAATTTTTTTGAATGATTTTCTTTCACTTGCAGGATTTAGCAATGGATTACAGTGTTGTGGGAGAGTCTTTCGAAACCTCTATTCCCTGGGTAAGTCATGCGCAAGAAATTGAAAATGCCTCTGTGACAGAAGGACTTCTATAGGAGAAAGTTGAAAATGTATGCCGCAATGTAACGCTTTTGCTGAAGACTGAGTCCAAAAAACACGGTGTGAAATACCCAGGTTTAGACAAAAAATTTAAATATGTTATGTTCATGTGCTTCATTAAAAACATTTTAAGTGTTAGCAACTTCTCGGTAGGAAATTCTATTTACAAGTTAGATTAGCTTTTTAATTTTCATGGTTTAGAGTGACCCAGGTAGTTTACTTATGAGTTCTATATGTGTTTGGTTTGCTCTGAAAAAAAAAACAGTTTGGTGCCCAAGGTTTTTTTCCAAATTATATTTCCCAATATCATTTACAAAAAAAAAGAGTACTGTAAATGAGTATACGTAAACTTTTGTGGCGTAACAAAGTGACCGCTTAACAAATGTACCTCTTAAAAAATTACCGTTTAGATTATGGTGTACAGCCAAGCCAGTTATCCATTTTAACTAAAAATCGGAACTTCGCAATCCTAATTTCTTTTTTCTGACTGATTGTACATCTTTGAGATCAAGCTGTTTTTCACAGAAGTCTAAACTGGTATAGATGTAACTTGTGTATTATTAGCATGTACAAAATTAGTGTTTGTTTGATATACCATAAATTGTAGTGATGTGCATTTGCCTTCGGGCGGGATTTTGGGACGGGATTTTTAGCCAAAAAAATTTCGGGATCGGGATTTTGGCAAAAAAAAATCGGGATCCCGTCGGGATCCCGATTTTCGGGATTGTTTTCAGATGGAAGTTTTGGCTAGTTTTGGGTTTTTGCATGAACAAACAGGCCCTTTGTGCTGCCACCCGACATTTTGATACATTTCTGGCACTTTGAACATTTCGCTTCGGTAGCTGACAGCTTCTCGAAAAGCCCAATGCACCAAATTACACTCATCTAAAAACTACTTGTTTAGTCGATACAAAGAAGAAATTCAACTGTCATATATGATAGAAAACATATAAGTGAGGGGGTAAAAGCAATAAAAAATTTCGTAAACATGTAAAAATTTTGAAGAATTTAATCAAAACATTGTTAAAAAATAGCGCTTCGGGATCCCGAACAAATTTCGGGATCGGGATCCCGACGGGATCTCGTCCCGTGCACATCACTAATAAATTGTACAGATTTATGACAGCGGTGCTTGTGTTTACTTCTACTTTGGCTTCAACTATCGAGGATTGGAAAATGATCCTGTACATGTTTATGAAGAGATAGAAGTAAATGCGATACCTGTCTGTTTATATTTAAAATTTATTTTAGACTGCAGCCAGAAAAGAAATACTTGGTTAGTTTGGCATTTCATTTTGTCGTGCTAATATCCTGAAAGGGGAATCGGCATTGGGAAATCATCTTTTAGCCCATCTAAAATTACTCCATCTAAGCATTTTTAATACGCTGAAATCAATATTAGCTTAAATATTGGCTGAGGTTAGATCAATGGAAGATGTCCGTGTTTTGCCTTGGTAGACCCAGGTAGACAACCTTGTAATTGGTATTTTTAGACTCCGGAAACTACAACTGGACATATAACTAGCTTAGGGTAGGCCAGTCTAGGTTAGCCGAGAGCCAGCCTATACCCTGTCTGACCTAGGTTTAGTGATTCGCGACTAACAAATAATTTGGCACCCGGGGCGGGTTAGTCGAGGCGAGTTGAAATTAGAACGTGGCCTAGCGAGAAACCGAAAACGAGAAAAAGGTCAAACCCGGGATTCTTGGAATTTTCTCGCTCGGTCCCCAGCACTACTCACTACTCACGACCATCAAAAAATTTAACACTTGTTTTTTAGCGGAAAAATTTATGATTGTGATTTAGCCTGCGGTGGCAGCATTTCTCATCATCATGGCATCGGGAAAGTTCGCAAGAATTTCATGAGTAAAGCAGTGGGACATGTTGGGATTTCTCTTTTGAATAATATCAAACAGGAGCTTGATCCAAATAACATTTTTGCAAGCAACAACTTGATTGATTTCAAAAAAAAAGACAATAAACTATAAATTTACATATTAAAAGGTTATAATACAGCTTATATTCCATCAAATTGTTGACATTTAGTGTAATAAAGTAAATTTCCTAACTTTAAATTACTAAAAATAAATCGGAAATTCATAGAAATAGTTTTTATCAATCTTTTAAAGGAGCATTCCTGGCACCGCACTGTCGGAAAAAGTTGGAAAGACAAAATAACTTATATCTGAAGAAGGAAAGGGTATTGTATAGTTCTTGTGAAAAAACAAAAGACCTATTTTAATCAATAGAATTTATTTCGCCAAACAACTATTCAAGAACCAAAGCCACGAGACTCCCTGAAACTACACAAGCTAGCTGTCCTACAAAAATAAGCATTGATAGCCATTTACAAAGAGTATAAATAGAAAAACAAAGGGATAACTTTTTATCAAAGAAAAGATCAAAATGCCTTTGCCTTGAAAATTCCTTTCGTGGAGCAAAGGGCATTTTCAAGGCAAAAAATACAAAAACTAAGAAAAAAGAATTACAATAAACTCCTAAATATTTCCTCGCTCGCGACAACTGTCGAGAACAAAGTCATTTAAACAAAGACTGATTATAAAGCATTTTCCAAACTCTGCGTAAAAAATTGCGGCTGAAGCGTAGAACAAACACCCCAGTCAATTGCAGAAGAGCGCCCAGTCCGTGTGGTGGCTAATTTTTCTATAGGCAAAAACAGCTTAGGGATGACAAATACTTTTCCTTGCATCAGATATACTTCTTTTTGCATCACATATACTTATTTCTGCATCAGATGTGGTTTTTCTCCTGTTTGATTCCTTCTATCCATTTTACGTGTTTGTTTTGAGTGTCAAGCGCAATACAATCACATTTTAAAGCTCCTGTCTCCTGTTAGTGGTTTTGAGTAGTAATATTTGTGGAGAAATTGGGTTTTAGTAAATTAAGTGGTTTACCTCCTTCCAAGTGATTTGAAGCTGTTTCACCTTCACAGAATATCTTGCTCCAAGCATGAAATTCAACATAGTTTTGTTAACTGGGGCCTACCGCATAAAGAAGCTCTGGTATCCATACATGTTTTATGCATCCAGAGTCACTGTATGTGTGCGCATCTCAACCCCAAGCCTCCAAGCCCCCTCCGGGGGCTAAGGGGCTTGGAGGGTTAGAGATGAGAACTTACCTGCGAGGTGAATTCGAGCAAGACTTTTGGTCAAAAAATGCATTTAGACTTTTTTGCCCAGCTCGAATAACGAAAACATGGTAGAATTTCCTAATATAAGATATTTTGTACACACACACATATTTTACAAATATTAACCCTCGTGTAACACTGATATGGGTCTCTGTTTCGCAGCTTTCAAATAAAACTAAGTCTCAAAACATCCTGGACAATTACGGTAATATTTTGCATAAAGATATTGTCTTTGCTTGTTTTTAAGATGCATTTATTATTGGACTAATTAGAAGCATAGAGAGGACATTGAGATTGAACTATCTTATCTCTTCGGCTTGGTTAAACGTAATCTCTTGCTACAACTTTACTATTGATTAAAATGGGTCATAGATGGTTTTGTTAGATGGCCGATTTATTGCCTTGCACATGTTTGGATCATTCGAGTGCTTCTTAAAAGACAAGATAAAAGTGTCTCTCCCTTCTCAGCACACTTAGCAGCCTTAAAATGAAGAAGTTGTGCAAAAACATCAGGTTTCATTTTGTTAATAATGTCCAGTTGGTTTTTTTTTCTTTAAAAGCCGTCTAATGACTTTTTGAAAAATTGACAATACTTCTTCCAGTCATGCGCTTCCCGCTGGTATGACATGGTCACTTATTGTTGGTTGTACAGGAGCATTTTTCTATATTCTCGTGGGTTTTTTTAATATAAGTGAAGCGAGTGCAAAATAAGCGTTTTTAGGTGCCCGCTATAATTTCTCAGTAATTTTTTACAACTTCTACTCCAAACATATTCTCACATATTTTTAGGTTGGGAATGCTGGCCTGGTGTCTATGCGGCGTCGATGTAGCTCTTTTTCTTTTCCTCCTGTCTAATTTGTTTATGGCAACTACTATGGATCCAGGTTGAGCTCTACTGACTTGATTGACGTTACTGCGTACTTAAGCATTTTTATTTAGGAATACACCCAATTGGCATGTTGCAAACGTGTAAAATATTATTAATCGATGTGTTGAATTTTAGCAACTTCTTCGGAAGAGACCATACTTGACGATTTTCGTTCACCACTCTACAAGAACGTGGAAATCAATGGAATCACGGTTAGGATGAAGTGGTGCATCACCTGCAAATTCTATAGACGTAATTTTTTTGCTTAAATACTTCGCGGAATTATAGAGGGAGCTTTTTAAAAGCAGTAAGGAAAAAAAGTTGAAATTTCGTACAGTAAATCTATTTTTAGAAATTTCAAATTATGTTTTACAGCTCGTTAGATTTCCCTGTGAGTAGGTTTGTCGGCTACTCGAACCGAAGCGATAAACGAAACCCGAAAAAATTGGGTTTTTGTTCCAATTACCCGAATACGTAGCCGAACCGACAACCCTACTTGTAAATACCTAAATGTGGAGAAAAGGATCGTTTTTTAGACGAAAAATTGAAAAAAAAAACATGATTTTGGGTGGTTTTAAGAGGACACTGAATGGTATACTTCCTCCACGTTTTTGAGTCTTTAAATTGTTTAGGTTTGGGCTCTGAATTCAACATAAATAAGTTTAATTACAGCTCCTCGGTCCTCTCACTGCAGTGTTTGCAACAGATGCATCGACTCCTTCGACCATCATTGCCCTTGGGTGCACAACTGTGTGGGCAGGCGGAATTACCGCTACTTTTTTCTGTTTCTAGTTTTCCTCAGTTTGCATGTGGGTTTTTACTAGGGTTGTGAAACTGTGATACTTGCAGAGATTTTATATGTATATGCCTGAGCGGATATCATATAGAAAATTTACCACACTTTACAAGATGACAGACAAAAATTCTTTGAGTGCGCATCTATAGGTGGAGTCGTTTCCTTGTTAGGAGTTGTTTAACTCAGCTTTAACATGTGACAAATAATTCGTCTTGGTCACAACCAAGATGGCGTTGGCTCAATTATTAAACGATGTTGTCTGGGCGATAAAAACAAAAAAGGTTTTTTTACATCAAATCCAATGAAGTACTTAGACCATCCTGTGCAAGTAATCAGCGTCTGCTTTTCATTTTAGATGCTTTGTGTATTCTCCTTGTGCTTGACTTACACACTCACAAGCAGAAAGGATATTCTTACAAGACCCAATCTGTGCTCAATTATTCTCATGTCCCTTTGTGCTCTCTTGGCGGTACCAGGTTAGTTTTCCGATCAGCTTATGGGGCTTGGAGCTACTCAAGCCAGTATTTTCAGTTATTGGACTCACTGGATTCCATATGTAAACCTTAAATGCCACAATCTTTATTTTCTACATGTCTTTCTTTGTAGCGTGCTTGTGTTACGGGCTAGAACAACTAATGAGCAGGTGAAAATCGGATTGTTTTTTTTGCCTTTTTATCTTTATGTTTTCAGGTCACTGGGAAGTTTCGGTCTGGCTTCAATCCATTTACAATTGGTAAATATGTATGTACTTTTCGTTCCCCTTTCAAATTTGCCTTTTCCAGGATGTTGGGGCAACTTCAGGCAATACTTTTCCTCCTTTGAAAGACCTTATTTCTGTAACTGTTGTTTTCAGGAGAGCCATCTGCACTAGTCAATTCCCAACGTAGTCTTTCTATTTCTTCTAAAAGCTTATTATAAGATTTGTGAATTTTTCAGGTACCAACAACAAAAATATGTGGGGAAACAGAAGGAATTGCATAGAACTGAAAGTCTTACCATCCTATTTGTTCCTGATTCCAGTGTCAAAAAGGACGGCCATATTCCGGTATGTTTTAGGCCGTACCAAGCGAAATTTGTTCTGTTTAAAGAGCGACTCCACTTATTTTCAGATGAAAAGGAGTGAAGATACAAGTTCGGTGGGCACAGCACTTTCCTTGCGGGCCAGATCTTCTTCTCATAACCTGTCGAGAATGGCTTCTACCAATGAGCGGCGTGCTCAGGACGACTCCAGATGCAATTTGTACGAGGAGGATGAAGCCGAAGAAGGGTCAACTAAATTTTCTGGCTTTAAAAACTCCAGAAGTGATGCTTACAACCAGAGCGTTCGTGAAGCTCTGCACTCTGCTCGTATTCTCCCAGGATCAGAGAAGCAGTGCAGCTTTAGCAACCAAACTGCCAAAGAGCCCTTATTGACTGAGAAGAAGGAGAACAGCGGTATAATAACCCACTCCTGGTCCAATGATCAAGCATTCTCCAACTCCAGAGCTACCAACACTGAAAACAACAATGCTGCCATACCCTCCTCTCAATCACTGGTGGATGGCTCGTCGACAAATGGCGTTCCGAATAACAGTCGACTGGTGCCAGTCAAACTACCGCTGAAATTTACCGAGGTTGTTTAGAGATCTTTAAAAAGGCAAGTCTGGATTTCTGGACCAGAGCTAGGAACTTCAACTTTTTCAACAATTTTCTTCTGCATTCATGCTGATTAGTCTATCAGATGTGTAAAAAGCTAGCAAAACATAATTAAAAACATTTTCCGAGTATTGTGGATTTCAGATACATAAGAAGTTAAGAGACTGTTTCTGTTATTTTAAACCGGAATGGCTATACCGCTAGAACTATGACTAGCACCACTTTTTTTTTCAAAATTTGTCTTTTGACCCACAATTATAACAGTGCTAATCATTTTTCATGTATCTTATTTCCTAATAAGCCACCCAGGAGGCTTTTTTTCTTCAAACTTTATATAGGGGGTGGCTTATTAGAGCGGGGTGGCCAGATGGAGTAGGGTGGCTTATTAGACGAAATATGATATATATATACTTGGGGTGTTTTGATTAGTGATTTTTTATTTATGGTCACTTTTCTGGTGTATTTTTTAAATAGATTTGAGTGTATTTAATAACAAAAAAGGTTTATTGAGCATACATATTTAAACAAGCAAAAGTCAGATCTCCATTCGGTGGCGGTTAAAAAGAGCAACAGGATTAATTACCGTTTTGGGAGCCTTTATATCTAAATGTGAGGCTGAAGGCCAGTCAAAGAGCGCTTGTCCTGTGTACAGTGTCCGGAAGGACCTGCAGCCTCACATTCCCTTACAAAAAAAATGATGCCGAAAATCATGAATTTAAATCATGAACATTTTGCTTGTTGCTCAGAAAAGTTTAGTCTTTTGCTCAAAAATGTACACACATTTTGAGAGCTTTTTTTTCCAGTCTTCATTGATACCAAATAAACCAGGTATAAATTCGAGATAAGTTAACTAAAACACCAAAACGTTCATTAATCATTCATGGCTGTATACTAGTTGGTAATTTTAGATTTCGAAATCGGCTAATTTCGCAACTGTTGGGTTCGCAAAAATATTTTTGGCAAACGTTAAAATTGGCAAAATGACGTTTTGGCGAAAAGTGTTTCGAAAAAGGTAGTTTTCGAAAACGAGAATTTCGAAAAACGGAGTTTTCGCGAAATTTTTTTTCGAAAATGGTAGTTTTCGCTAAATTTATATTTCGATTGATATTTCGACCGTTTGTTTATCTGTTGAATATTACACTACTGTATTTTTTTGCCTATTCTTGCTCTTCGTGCTTAAAGAGGTTTACATATCTATTGCTTTTTGCAGATTTATAAATAATTTTACAAGTCACGAAAACCCCTTTTTGCGAAAAACTACGAATTCGAAAAGCTATTTCGCGAAACATCCCATTTTCGAAATGCTTTTTTACGAATCAAACTTTTGCGGAAAATACTGAATTCGAAAACCAAAAATACGAACTAGTATACAGCCATCATTCATTCGATCACTCATTTTTAGTCCAAATTACTAAATACTTACTGAAAAGTGGTCATAACTCAAAAATCAGCAATCAAAACACCCCAATAATACGGCTAATATTTTCTAGACCAAGTATTTTACGTGTTAATTAGTAAAAGTTGCACCAACTGCGCTCCTTGAAGAAGGACTTGACTGATCCTACAATTTAGAAACTGTGCTATTAGAAGTGCAGCGGTACTGGTTAATTTCCCGGGCAAATACTTTTGTCGGACAATTTCTTGTTGTACAATCTTTAAGTTAGTCTTTAAGCACACACTTCTAGTCAAAAAGATGTTTTTGCTAGTCATTTTCTCAGAAAATGTCCACCAGTAAATGAAATTGACGCTACTCAATCATACCCGTCACTCAATTATAGGAACAGTCCAGATTTTTTAAAATAAATTATAACAATGTATGTATTTCAGGCTGTACTGGTCCATGACTCATTAAGTGCCTGCAAAAGTAATGTTTGAAGAGTGTTATTGTGTAAATATTTTTAGCAAAGATTCTTTACATATCTTTTTGAGTGGGTTTTAAGTTAGGCGCAATGTGGTTTAGGCACTATTTTCCCAGTTTAATTGCTGTTAATACTCAAATTGACTGCTGAGTTGTACTGTCGTCCCTCCATTTAATGACCCGTGTAGGAACAGCCTGATTGGCTGGTTAAATTTCAAACGTGTAGTCTGTTGAAAGTGCTTAAAATTCACAGGGCAAAACCACTGTAGTGGTTTGTACAGAATGGCCACGTAACAAATGCACTTTGTATAAAATTTTCGCCTAAGTTCCAGTGTACACTCGTATATAATGTAAAAATATTTCATGTTAGCTGTGCACCCTATCTTGTATAGATATGGGATCTTATATGGGATGTATCTCATGTAGAGAGTTCACTCCAGTCGTTAAATCGAGGGGCGAATGTATTAGAAAGAATGTTGTTTGTTGTAGTTTTTAGCAGATCTCTTTTGATTCAATACTTTTTTGATTGTTAATTTAAAAACACCACTCTTCATCTCTGTTGTCCTTCTAAGTTTTGTTTGTGTCCAAAAAGCAATATACAGTTGACTCTAGATATCCCCTAGGGCTTATCCTAAAGATATCTTTCATCGAGGAGTATGCTATACCAGGAGTATTCCATACCGAGGGCTAACTGTATAATTAGCTATATCAATTTCGCGACTTTTCGTACCACTATTGTACACCAACAAATATAGACTTGATCGCCCTTAATTTTTTCGATTCTTTGAAAAACAGCTTAGGTGCTCAGTTCAAGACAAAAATTACAAAATTTTTTTGATATTTAGCCATTTTCCTTTTCAGTATTGAACTAGAGGGCCCGATGTAAGAAATTGTGTTAGAAAGAAAAAGTAGACAAAAAGTTTTTTTAGTATCAAACGAGCTATCGTATGTTTGACTGCATCTAGGTTGCTCCGCAGCTGTTAATTCTCCAACAGTATAATACAGTCGACGCTCGGACCGGGCTCAGCCGTCCGTTAAATCAGGGGTTCCGTTAAATCGAGCGTCGACTGTAACTGTATTTTTTTATGGCCTGGATAAACTGAGATTTAGATAAGTTAGGAAACCACAGAGAGCCAAGCTGTTTATGCATTAAAGACAACAACAACTAGGGAGGTCAAGCTAATTTTTGAAAACTTCATAAAAAACTACACTTTACGGGCAGCCTAATATTTTCACACAAAATAATAAGAGCATTAGTCTAAATTATGGTTGCTGACTGACCGATAAATAAAAAATCTTGGGAACTTAGTGGTGAATGACCGCGATAACTCACCGTTGAGCAACCCTAGTCTAAACTAATTTAATTTAAAAATATGTCTATTGATGTATTATTCTGGTTACATTAAGTGGTCAGTGGTGTACTTCTGCTGTTTGTCGGCCCCCTCTAAATTTGTTGTAATATTAGAATATTTTTTATACTATTATAGCAAACAACAATCTCTTTATTTCATACTGCGTAATTATTTCAACGGATAACACGAAGAAATGTGTGACCAAAGATAGTTCAAAATAGAAATGTAGACAAAGAAAGATAAGGCAGACATTTTTTACCAATAGGGGGGGGGCCGAATTTGAGGGGGCCGACAAGCAGGAGAAGTAGCGTCAGTGGATTTATCCTTTTATATCTGTCTTCCAATAAATTCTTTACATCATGCAGAAAAAAAACAATCCTTCTCTGATTGTATAATTTGTTTCTATTAATAATAACTGATGTAACTAGTTGAGTGTCTTTTCACCAAATAAAAGAATTTAATAACATCTTTTGCTGAACATTTATACAACAAAGTCTAAAGTAAATTCACTGCCAAACTCATAAGAATTTATTTTCTACGAAAAACAAGATTTATCGTGTCTAAAAGAAAAGAGGGGTACTTGCACAAGTCTTCCAAGTGCCATCAAACATGGCGGGCTTTAATTTTGGGCAAAAGTAATAAGAAGAAACGAGTGAAATGGGGGATTAGTCTTTCCTTCGAGGTCGCTATTATTGTTCCCTTGAATTTTTTCAATTTTACAATGTTCTATGTAAGGAAACCAATATGTGGACTATGGAATAGTCGTGCGACCTTACCCCTCATAGTTTCGACTTCCAAATTGTTATTTACCGTATTTCCTCTAATAGCTCCCCCTGCTCCATTAACTCCCCCTGCTCTAATAACTCCCCCCCCCCTGTTTTGTGCAAATAGTCTTTTTATACAAAAATTTTCAGTTTGTAAAAAAATTACTTAGTAATTATACCTTATTTCGTGGGTAAATCAGGTTGCGTTTGGAAAAAGGTTCCGCTTGTTTTCTTCTTGTCGATATTTCGAAATCGATGAAATAAATAGGCCTAAAGCTTCGCGTACAATGAGGCGACGGCGACTGGCGATTGGCTGTGGCGACGAACTGTGCGTGGCTGTGGGGACTGGCGACTCATTGTACGCACCAAATCTCTACAGCCAATCGCCAGTCGCCGTCGCCTCATTGTACGCGAGGCTTAACTCAGAA
>BBSZ01002588.1:3338-46267 GCA_000981365.1 Subanguina moxae | reverse complement strand
ATTTCTAAACCAGTACAAATCATCCAAATATTTTGGATGGACATAACAGTCAAAGGATTCAAATCAAATACGATTAGAACCTTTGAATCCGGATTCAAATTAATTGAAAAAGTTTCAGTTAATTTGAATCCGGATTCAAATTAAATTTATCTTTTTTTTACAATTTGTTTGAATCCAAATACGGAAAAATATTTTTCGACGGATTCAAATCTTTTTAAAATTTCCTCCAATAAATTTGAATCCAATAAATTTGAATCCGCTCCTATTTCAAAAATCCGTATTTTTAGTGAATCCTGGATTCAAATTGCCAACACTGGTCCTACCGTATTCTCTCTGATAGAACAGCAACTGGAACGCACGGTAGCCTGTGTTTTGTAAAAGCAAGTGTTTCTAGCGCAACAAAAAACATTTTAGTGGCCTTGCGCTTTAAATACCCGATGATAAAAATGTTTTCTTTTTTAAGGTTAAATTGTCACAACTACACGTAAATCCAATAAATAAATAAAACCCTGGGAAAAACCGCAAGCATTTAATTATATTCTCAAGTATGTTCTACAATTAATAAAAGCGTAATTTGGGAGGAGGTGTCCACCCTCCAAACCCTTCTTCCAAGTCCTGGGCCGCAGCTATGAGCAATCGCTCTTGGTCGGGTGCTGCCACTATTTGCACTCCAGTGGGCAGACCTTCGCACCTGCTCAACCCCAAAGGCACACTGATGACAGGCAAGGCTAGGGCATTCCACAGAGCACTGTAGGCAAAGTTGAATGGCGTCAAAATGGCTTGATTATGAAAGGGAGCTTTGGTGGGAAAAGACGGGAAAATTAGAATTCCATCATCGCCCAACAAGTCAATAATCTCTCGGCGAAGTTGATCTCTTTTGCTGTCCACCTTCAAAACAGCGTTGATTATATGGCAAAAAACTAGGGCTCCAGTACGAAATTAATGGATAATAAGACGGTTAACCGGCTTTTGCTCATTCTTTTCAAATCATCTAGACACACTTTTGATGCACGTAAATGCGAAAAAAATTCGATCAGGCAGCCGAAAGAGAGACATAAACCACTTACAAGTGAAAAGAAAACAGCCAAAATGATTCTGAATTGGAATCCGGTTAACCGAGTCAAATTTTTAGGCCCTTTTTGACTGGAAATAAAACTTTGCATTCAAAAGGATTAGAAAAACATTTTGGAGTGAAAGGACTTCAAGAAAAACTCACAAATCCCTTCAATTGTTTGCTTGGCTGAGGCAGACTTGTATGAATAGCGGCAACAATGGCAGGCAAAGTGTGCTCTGACTGCCTAAAGCACCACTTCACCAGCTCCCAGAAGGGATTTACAGTGAACTACAAAAATTAGGGAATTATCAAGCGCATAAAAACATCTTATTTTCTGCAGAACACCTCGAAATTAGACATGGCTTTAGTAATCTTGGGTAAGTCCGCCTCATCAAAACTGACTATAAACATCTCCACCGCATGGTGAGCCAACACCAAGTCCACACGGTGAGTGCTTCTGTCGTACTTTTTCTCAAAGTATTTAACCGCCTGAAAAAATAAAAGATAAGTTCGACCAAGTTGATCGCCGACCTTTCTGACAGACACACGCATTTCCGGATTTAGACGCTCACAAAGCAGTGACTTCAAATCCTCCATATAAAAGACTCTAACTCGACGGAAGTCCACTCGTTCAGCCAGTCTCAAACGTTTATTTGCAACTTCGTCTCCGGCCAACACCTAAATTGGCACAAGAATAAGAGTTTGCTACGCACCAATTGAAGACGACAGCAACCAACCCTTAACATCAGAGGCAAATCTTTGGCATATCGACATAGAGGACCAGCTGTAGCCATTTGGGCAAGGTAGCCACCAACAATTTGGGGGAATAAACCTCCTGAGGCAATCACATCTAAAATCAAATAATTAGTAAGTGTCAGGAAGTCTAAAAATACATACCAGGACCTGGCTTCAGCCCAAAAATTCCATTGAAAAGAGCAGGTATGCGAAGTGAACCACCCACATCATTGCCCAAACCGATAACTGATCCACCTGCACTAATCAAAGCTCCTTCACCACCACTACTACCCCCTAAATCAAGACATGAACTGAGAAAAAAGGCGTAAAGTTAGCTTACCTGGAGTACGTCGGAGATCATAAGGGTTGTTCGAGCAGCCGTAGATTGAATTAGACGTTTCCCACCAAAGTGCCAGTTCGGGTACGTTAGTTATGCCAAGTACAATCGCTCCAGCGTTTTTCAATCTAAAAACTAACTGTTATTTATTTACCAAATCAAATAGACCCGACTTTTTGACGGCTTCAGCATCATCCACACAGGCAGGAATATCCTTTCTGGCAGGCACTCCGGCAGTGCACAAGAATCCTTTGACAAACACATTGTCTTTAACTGTGAATGGAACACCGAGCAGAGGTTTCGTTTTTGCTAGCTGCAATATGAAAACTATTTTTAAACTATTGTACGCAAAGGAGCCTGGTTCCATTTCTTGAATTCCCATCCGAAGAGACTACCTTGGGTCTGCAAGCTTTTTTTTTTAATCTTTACATCTTAAATGTGCTAGGCGTAGGTGCTATGCTTCGAACTAAGTTCAAGAATGACAAGAAAATCTCGCTAACTACTTTTTACTTTTTAAACTCCATTAAGTCGGTTGCCCTAGCCTAAACCCTATGCTAAGCCAGCAGAGGTTAGCCAAGACCAAGCCGACTGTATAGCCTAAAAAATATACGACCGTAGAAAAGTAGTCTTTGAGAATTCACAAGAAAAAACATGGTGTGGAAACCACAAGAAATGGTCACACAAACCCACTGAATCATTAATGAAAATGAAAAGTCGAGTTTACTGTATTATGCCTCCCTCCCAAATATAATACAAATTATAATACAGTAGTACTGAAAAGTCAATGTGTGGCCGTAAGAAGTGAAAAAGGAAAATCTACATTAGCATATTCATCGGAAGACTTGTCCAACTTGTCCAAATAGAAGTCGACTTGCTGAGCGAGATCCTTAGCCGGCTGGAAATTGTTATCTACCATCGCATTTATGTGTCCATTGACGTGAGTGATACGTTCGATGTAGGCTTCAACCAGCTCTTCCGATCTTAACTGAAATAAATTGAAGCAGGGCTTCAGAGAAAGAAGATCACACGAAATAGACATGCCAACCTCTCCTCGCCGGATCATCGCAGCTGCCTCAACAGCAGATATCAAAAGTAGCTCATTAACAGGCTGATCCACTGAGCTACTGTTTTTGAAGAAACTGCACAACCAAAACACAAAGTTGACCATCCAGAAGTAGAAGACAGAAAATATGCTTAACATGGGGTGAAGAGATCTCATCAGCATTTCTAAATAAACTAATTAACTTTAATAACAGAAAAAGAACTAAGAGAGCGCTTCTGATAGCATTAATTCACAATAAATATTCAAAGGTAATTGGACCTTTGAATAGAGTTCGTTGGCGGACAAAAGCCATTTTGAAACTAACTTTGAGTCACACTAAGCAACTTTTTTGAATGCGAAAGAAAAAAGCTGAGTAGTTAGGATGGACAAATTCATATACTTTGGTAATATTTTAGAAGGAAGCCCCTTGCATGTAGAGAAAAAAAAAGAAGTCATGGGGCCGGTCGCGCGGGAGCCTGAGTCAAATTGCGTGGTTTAAGTAGGGTAGTGAAATTTACCCGTAAAAATTGATTGTGGTAATCAGGCCTGTGTTCAGAAAAAAAATTGTCCTCCGCCCCCGGCCTGCGCCGTAGGCATTGGTCTGCTCTCCAGAGCCCAGCATGGGCCTGGTGGTAATACGCTTATTACAGGAGTTAATTATAATGTCTATCAAATCTTTTCATCGCAGTCAAAAAGATTTATTTTAGCTGGTTACAACATTTTTTATACAATACAGATAGAAAACAGTTTTCTTGTCAATTTACAATTCATGGGAGGAGTTTGATGATTTTCTCCAGTAGGGCGGCTAAAATTATCAATGGTCACATCAAAACTCAAAACTTTGTCAATAATTGCCTTTGGTGGTGTCACTCAAATTGCGATACTCCTCCATTTGCTTGAGACTCTTGACATCATTGGTGTTTTTGAAGGTTCGTATGCACACATCCTAAACTCACTCGCTTAAACTCAAATTTGCTTCAGAGACTGGTGCTATTCACCTGCAGTTTGGCTAAACAATACTGGTCTGCCCAAACCAACTTGGTTACAATCGTAATATCGTCCGTACGCATCAGAAACTAAGTCAAAAAAGCATTTATGTAAAGTCGCTATAAGCCAATTTTTAGTCTACCTTTTCACACTCATCTACAACAAATTGGATCTCAAACTTGTCTCCCAGCTCGAGAAGGAACTCCACATTGTCCGCTAGAAGTTAAAAAAGACACTATTAACTGCAGAGCAAAAGCTTAGATGATTGGCCCACCGGTGACGGGCTTGTGTGATGGGTACACCACATTAAGCATTTCTATGAACTCTTCCAGAATTACATCTTCCACCGGAATTTCCTTCATTTCTCGTTCACTGAACTGAGAGTAAAACATTGCGTGGAAGACGGGTGAATACAGCGCCAAGTACTCCAAATTACATCATATTAGTGTCAACAGTCATAAGAATTGCCCATAGTTAAAGCAGTTACCGGTTTGCAAATGTATAGTCTCACTCCATCAATCACCAAGATGCCGTCACTAGTGAACTCATGATTAACTGTGAAGTCGAACACCGGATTCTTCCTGTAATATTGATGAGTAATCATGATGACATGCTGGTAACAGTAGAGTCTCCCTTTTTTACAAGGTCAACTAAAGGAGACACGGCGGGAGATATAATATTTATCTCTTGGCTATTGTCGGCCAAGAGATTTTCAGCTAACATACCGGCTTTAGTATAAAATTGGCTGCTTTTTTTGCCTTGGTCCCCCTATTGATTTTTTGTTCTGTTAGCGACACGGAACGCAAATGCCAGACCACATTCACCACGTTCGATTCCACCAAAAACCCATTGAGTAGTTCCTACACGCGGTCTCCTTTAGCAACTTGATCAGAAAATGCAAATTATGTTCGTAGTCGGATGCTTGACCAATCGATGTTTTTTAGAACTTCAACCATCTTCTTCACTGTCATTTTTTTGGGAATAAAAATAAGGTAGGTAAAAAAGATAAAAACAACTATGATCTACAACATGAAAGATCAGAAAATCAACAGAGAAGACCAAGGCAAAAAAGCCGCCAATTCTAAACTCGAGCCAACATACCTGACACCCACCACCTTCTGTACAGTGATGTAGGCCTCGACCACCACCTTGTCTGAGCGAATAAAACCTCTTTCAGGATTGGTGATCTCCACCCATTCCATAAATGAGGGAAATCCCCAATTGTTGCTGTTGTAGCTGAACTTGTTGGTGAACTGAAGTTAGACACAAATATCAAACAAAAACAAAACAGAACGCAGAAACCTGACGTGTAAAATCAGCACTTGAAGATTTCTGAGAGATCAATCGGAACTCGACCACTGCATCACAAGACCACAAGGTGGATTCGCTCTCTGGATTGCAGTCTATATACACACTGAAGAACTTGACATTGCTTGTCCGCTTGGTGCACTCTGTCTTGGCTGCCAATCTCCTAAAAGATATTGGCGTTGTTTTGGGTAGCCATTTGTTGGTTAAATACGTAATTACGTGGTTGTTTGTGTAAATTTAATTCCAAAATCGGCACATTTTAAGAACACACAGCCAGTGTTTTTAAAACTCACAGTCGCATCTCACACTCACACCCTTAACTCACAGTAAGGATCACAACCATGAGATTTATGTTTAAGTGTCGAGTTTATAGTCTTATCGAGAAAAATGTCAATTTCCACTTTATATTTTGCTGTAGTTAACTAACACAAATCGATGTATGCGTTCTTACAAAACTCTGTCTTATAAAAAAATCCAACTTTTCCATTAGCAAAAGACAAACCACGGTAAATTAGCGATGTTAAAAAATGAGGTAGTGACTTTTTGTCGGAGAGTGGCCAGATTTGATATGATCAGCTTGATGGAGCCTGACGTCTTTGCATCTAAACACTCAATAAATTTCGCTAATCCACTCAAATCGTAAAAGAGACACACCAACTCTAGGTACACAGTAGGAGTATTCCGTCTCGCGTGCAGCTGGTCTGCATTCCGACTCACAACCCATTGCCGAAAACGACTTGCTCATGGAAGTCATAGAAGACGACAGACCAGATGGCGAATTGCTTGCCGTGTTAGCAGCCTTCTCCATTGGGATAGTCATTGTAAAAAGTCCACCTTGAATATTGATGGAACTCTTGTTTTTGCTCTCATATTCATCATTCTTCAGAGAATTGCTTAACGAAAAGTTGGTGGAAGAGCCTAAATTTTTTCAGTTGAGCTCTCAAAAAAAAGGCGAGATAACCTCGTTCAGCATTATTTGCCATAGAAGTCACGCTTTCTGAGCCAGAAAATAAGCCGTTGCAGGAAAAGGAACTAGAAGCTTCTTGTTGGGCACCACCTTCCGCCGACTTTTTTTGCCGATGGCTTGTGGTTGAAATCTTATATAAATTTGTAAAAATTAGCCATAGTTGTGTACATAATTCTGTATACCGACCAGTAAAATATTTATGTTTCTGTTTTATGGCTCAAAAGTACATGAATACATCGTAAGCGCTTCTCTTTCCAAAAGAAGCCATAATGTGTCCATGTGCTTTTCGGAGCTATCAAGCAAAAAATACAAATCTTAGCGGGCGGCATACAGAATTATGTTCGCAACTGTATTTTCTCATTAATCTTAGTATTCCCCACGTTGTATTTAAGCTGGCAACCATCAGTCAGTCGAGCAAGATTTTCTGACTGTGAACACTCATTTGAGGTACTGTTGCCCTGGTTCCGCGTAGGAGATTTTCCACATTCTTTGCTGCACATCGTTGGCTAGAACAACTTTACCAAGCAATAATTATTTTTGTTATAAGCATGCAATGCTCATTAGATCTAAGAACATGGGAAAACCCGATAACCATGAACACTCGCGGAACAAAACGCCAAGAAAAACCTTCGCTATGGGACATCATCCCAGTATAGAAAATGGCTTTTCCGTTCAATACCCTGCATACCTCTAGTACATATTTGTGAAAGGAGAGAAACAAGACCTGCACCAGAAAAATGTGTATTCTGCATTGAACAATGTTGAAATAACAATATGTTGCCTTTAGGGGCCAATTAAAAAAGCGAACACTTAAAGAAAAGTGGAAATAAGAAACAAGTCTTATAATTAATGTAGTTGAAACCGACGAAAAAAGCTATAATTAATTTAAAAGCTCTTAGTATGTGCTAGCTTAGTTTGGAAATGGCAAATTAGAGACAAAAATCGCACAGCACAAGGTCACTATCCTAGTAAAATCCGCGGTTCTTTTCGGTTATTCAGACCCACCTAAAATTGTACATGATGTGCGAAGGTAATTTCGCGTCAAGAACACGAAAATAGTTTTACAAGTCGTCTTTTATTCCTATTTACTCAATTTTTTGAACAATAAAATTTTGCAATAGCTTCCAACAATTCATCAAACGGATCTTTCGTCAAAGGGATAAACCGCGTATAAAAAATAAACCGTGTATAACTTTAGGTGAAATCCAGATAACCGAAAAGGACCAAATCTGCAAATATTAAATGAAGACTGTGCAAGAGAGACGACAATAGATAACTTGCAAGGGATAACAACATCCTCAGACAACGACAAACAAATCTTTATTCTAAATGAGGAAGCAGCAATAAGAATATTTCTTAAACAACACCTAATCCGTCAAAATAACACAAGTAAAATAGAGAGTCCGAAAAAAAAAACAATTTCCACATCAACATATTCATTGAAGCTAGAAGTCAAACAGTTTCTTGATCCTTATCTGCTTCTCCGATTAGAGTCATTCCTGCAATTTCCAACTGAAGTAAACTGCATTTTGAAGTGGATATAAGCTTACCGTTGGAAGTTTTCTCCGAATTCAACTTAAGACTTTTTTCTGCTTCGATGCGTCGTAATTTCGGATGAAAGAATGCCACCAAAACGAGCACGAGCGATGCGGCAATGACCGACATCACCTTAAACATACACATGGCTAGAGGGTATGCGAAACTATCAAGCGGACACCCACAATTACGGAGACTGTCATGTCCTTGGGAGTAACCGAATCGCCATCCGGTTGACCAGGCAGAGAGCACACTTGATACTTCATGTAATCCGGTTGAAGTGGCTTAGCAAACATAGTCATCACCGACAAATAAATAACGCTTTGGATCTAAACAAACAACCCGATTACACAGCCAGCAGAGTTAAAATGACCGCACCTGTCCACTAAGCACGATCAAGCCGGTAGAAGTTGTTTCAGATACAGGATAAGTGCATTCGGCCGAAATTTCTAACCCCACTGGATAAGTAGCCAAACCAAAGACACCAAACAAAAAGCAGTCAGCCATGATCAAAACAGGCAAATCGCGATGTAACACCAACTAAATCCACAAACTTAACATGTTTAACACAACTTTTGCGATGCACACCTGCAAAAATGCGATTCCGAACACCACTGCCATTGCCATTGCCACCTTAATAGTCTCCTCAAATTTCTTTGTCTTGTCGACGAAAACTCCTAAAAAAATGTGCTACACTTAAAATGTAATCACTTACTTTCCGCTTACCTGCAACAGTAGCTCCAACAACACCACCTATGATCATGAGAGCAGCACACAAACCAGAGAAAGAATTGGAGTAGCCAGAAGGACAGAGAAGTTGTTGCATGATTGTGTACAAGCAGTTAAACATGCCTATACCGCCACCCAACACAACCAACAAGAGGATGTATTCACGGCTTGTAAAGCAAACCTTTAGTCCTGAAAAAAACAGGAGTTGACCATATTCGTGATCTAAACATAAGTACCTTTAATGAATTCGAAATGTGGTTGACTAGCACTAATAGTTGGAGGCAACTTCGGGTCCGAGCGATTAACAATCAATACGGCCAAGATACAGACAATGATGGCAGGAAGAGCTGTGACTGCATTCAAGTAGATTACGTGAGATGGATCGCTGACGACGTGAGGACTGACAAGATTGGCCAACAGGACACCCAAGGGATTCGCCATAACACCAACTAAAAGTAAGGGTAGTGCAAATATACAAAAATAAAAGAAAAAAGTATTCAGCACTCGTGGTAGCGATTCCTCGTTGATTATCGGGAAACCAAGCGGCAGCAACCTAAAATAAAAAATTTAGATTTTAGCCTTAGCAAATTTTCAAAATCACCTTTGTTGGCAAAAACATAATGAATGGGTATGCGAGAGCTGCGATACCTTGTCCTGTGATGCCAACCATAAAGCGATATTCCGGCGGAAGAAAAGAGCTAAAAAAAACTTTGAAACAATTATTGCCCTAATAAACACCACCAACCTTGAAAATTTGATGAGACCACCAATGCCGTTAGAGCAAGCTGCAACCAAAATAGCCCATCTCAAGCCGAATTGACGACCAGCCCACATAGCGAATATCCCAACAGGTATTGTGCAGAGCATGTAGACGATCGAGAAATAGTTCGTAGCATTCTGAGAAAATCAAAATGTTAAGATGTCTTTTCGAAACTCACAATGTCTTTGCGGGATGTCGTTGAACTGAACTTCAAGTTTAGCAACTCACCGTATGACTATAAAATAAATCCACGTGATTGGCAACCGGTGCAAAAGCAATCCAAGTCCTGAAAAAAACATAATTATTCCTAGTTTGATGTTTTAAGAGATACATAGTATTTGTGTTATTCAAGAGTGCCACAATAAAGAGGATAAACCAACGACGCGGATAAACCCTAGAAAAGAAAAATAATCGTTTTCAGCCAGTGTCAACCATACTTTAAGGCAATCCTTGCCATTGCCGGATCCTCTTCTTTGCATTCTCCAAGAGTGAGTTGGGCTTCCACTGGATCAATAATCTGAAAATAGAAAATAGGCTGACGGATACTCAATGCCAACACGGTTTATACATGAGCCCAGGGTTGGAAACTCAAAATTTCAATAGTCAAACTTCTTCTGAAATAAATTTTCAGAAATAAGACCTTTCAAGTAGAATAAGTTTCAAAGTAGAATAAGTTTACAACCCTAGTTAAGCCACACCTCCAACTCGTTATACAGTGAAATCTTGATGTAGTGACATCCTCGGGATTGGCCCTAGGGTGCTACAATATAGAAGGACTATTACGTTAAAGGGCCAAAATTAGTCATATTGAACATCCGCTGACCAAATGAGACAACCTTCGAGGGTCACTACATCAAAGTTGTACTGTACTCCGTCTTAGCTTTAAAATACCTTTACTTGTCTCGGTGTTAATAGTTCCTTCTCGTCACCTTTTCCAACATTTTGCAAGCGTACACCTTCCGAAGTCATCTTCAAAACGTAGGCAAGGCTAAATTACAAAAAAATAATTGTAACATTCGGACAGGAATGTGTGCTACTATCCAATTACAGTACGAAATTAATTTGAGAAAATAACGGAATATTACATAACCGAACCCAGCCAGTCCTAGCTCAGCCAGGCAGACATGCAGGCAAGGCCAGGTACTGCAGAATGAAGGTACAGGTACTGTACCAGGTAAAATCGTCTGCGCATTTTAGTGTGCTCACACCTGGCATAAACTTGGTTGGGCAGTAAAGAAATAGGAACAAGCTAAGCTGATTCTCAATAAAGTAAACTCTGAATCAGCGCATAACCGTACACATAGTGTGGGCATATGCTAGGCTTATGATCTAAGCCTAAAGCTTGGTTTGGGTTCACATCGCAGAAAAAAATGAAAAATAAAAAAACAGCAGGGTTTTCTCCTTTGTTCTGATTTGCAGCTCTTAGTTTAAATTTCAAGGCAAAAAACTAGACGGCTATTAACCAGGGCCGCTGGTACTCTACGCATTACATCTCAAATTAACAAAACATTCCGACTACGACAAAGGCTAAAGAATCTATATCTTTGAACAAAAACCTTCCATTGATGACTTTTTCGTATTGAATGTAGAAAAAAATTGCTATTGTGTTTTGGTTGGTCGTTAATGGAAACCATAAATAAAGTCAATAAGTGTGACGATTAAATTTTGCTTGCATGAGGCTTTAGCAGCCGAAAAATATCGCATACCGCCAGCAAGTTTTCTGAAATGCCGCATAAAGCAACTGCACCTGACTGAGGCCAAAACATAACGCACCAAAATATCGCAAAAAGGCAAATCACGGTCTCCGATAGAGCAAAATGCAGGCGAGAGAAGCCGCCATATCTGTAAAAATTTAATTAAATAGTTTTTAAAGTACCGCCAAAAACACCGCGTTAAATCGCTTTTGAATCGACCACCCCAGGACTTTACTAAACATGCACGCATGAGAGACATGATTCTCAAGGTAACTCTAAGATGACCAGTTTGATAGGCTAAAAGAAAAATGCTTGACGTAATTTAACAGAGTAAAAAGCATGGTTCGCAAAAACAATCAGAATTGGTGAAATAGACTAAAATGAACTCTGAAGATTCATTTTTGGAAACCATCAAAAACAGCAAACAGTCTTTTGGAACAAGATGTTCTGCTAAAAGAATTAAAAGAGAAGTCTTATCTTGAGCAACTCTGGCCTTCTTTTTGTCTCTATTCGAAGACTTTCAATCATCGTATGTCACTGTACAACAGTGCAAGCGAGTCTTCAACTTTGAACGGCTTCACTACCTGAAAATTTGGGCGTCATGTCAAACTATGGAGAAATTAAAACTGGCACATAGCACAAGAGGAAACGTTGTACGCGAGAAGAGAAGGTAAGCACGCTCCCTCTGCAAAATTGCCAATCTTGCACCCTCTTTATGCGATGATTGTTTACAAGACCACAATGAAGTAACGCACAAACTATTTTTTATTATAAAACATCGTACAAACAACAGAAATGGAAATTTCATCGTAATAAAGGATGCTCTTCACATTCATCACTGCTATTTGTGCTTTTCTTTCTGACACTGCGCGGAAGCTCCAACCCTTCTGTCGCTGTTACTCTCGCATCAAGCACCCGAATCGATCGGAAATACGCATCATCACGGAGCTAAAGGAAAAACCAGTTACCATAAACTAAACATTTAAAGGTCACCATCTCCTCCTTGCTTCTGCAGTAAACACCCCGGTTGAAAAATAAAGTGAACCTAGACCTTCTGACTCTCAGTTCATCCTTCTTAACTCTTTTCCTCTCTTCTTTGAGCTTGCTATATATTACAACAAAATCCGGGCGAAGAGAACAGTCGAGTTGCCTAAAAATTGCCTATTCAGTAGCCTACTCACACAAACAAGCAATAAACTAAATTTACCAGCACTGATTGATAATGCGCCGGAACTCTGACGGCATTTTTGGAAGAACAGGCATTTGATTGATCTGAAGTAGCTTTTTTATTTGGAGCGCATCCAATCCAGCCCACGGCTCTGCACCATTCTTGAAAATTTCATAAATACACATGCCGAACGACCACACATCTGACTTGAAAGAGAACACTGGAGGCGAGGCAACTGCTTCGGGCGACATCCATCTAAAATAAAAGAAAGCTTACAAGATGCAAGACAACCATGCAACGTGAGAGATTGACCTAACGGGTGCGCGTGCGATTTGAGCATCTGGATTCTTATCGGTGACGTCAGAAATCTTGCAGGACAGCCCAAAGTCGGAGATTTTAATCCTGCCGTCACTTGAGACCAAACAGTTCCGCGTTGCTAAATCCCGATGCAAATAATTGTTCTTATGGATGTACTTCATTCCTAAAACTACTTGACCAGAACAAGAACCAGCATTCGGTAAAACATACCTTTCGTGATCTCATACATGTAATATAGCCGCTCTTCTATACTAATTCGTTTGCCATATTGCACTAAATGATTGAAGAGGGAGCCACCAGGACACAATTCCACAGCAACGTCTAAGCACGGTTTATCATAGCAGACTCCAAGGATCTTTAAGTTGAGACTATAAAGGGGCTTTTCCAATAAAGCACAAACCAGAGAAACATTGGCACAATCGTCTAACTGTTTCATAATGCTTGCTTCACGAACTATCTTCCTGCGGAATTCCGTCCTCATGGGTTCTCCAAACTCACCCTCGTCGGAAGACTGAAAAATAGGCCATAAAAGGAAGTGCTGACATAGCTCGCAGTAACCTTTACAGCTACTTTAACCTCCATGAGCACTCCCGTCTCTTTCCTATTGGCACATATTTTCAGCTTTCCTTCCGAAACTTGACCAAAGTTGCCTGTTCCTAATAGTCTTTTCTTATCAAACTCTAGCGCTTTATACTGGAGCATCAATTTGGATGGAACCACTGCTTCACCAAGTTTCGCTTTGCACACCAAATCGTGATGCTATAAGAGGAATGTGTATTCTCATAAAAAAGCCCAGTAAAATTGAGGATACAGTATTTACTCTAATAAGCGGGCACCTCCTTTCATCACGACACTCGGTGGTTAACAATTTTTTATGGCTCAACCACCCGACAATTATTTCGGTACTGATACAATACTCAAAAGTGTAGCTGAGAACCAGGGCTACATCTTCGAGCATGGTGTCAGCAACCAATAGTCGGGTAGTTGAGCCGTAAAAAATTGCTGACCAACGACCGTCGTGATGAAAGTGGGTGCCCGCCTATTAGAGTAAATACGGTATACCTTATAAAAGTCAATCATATCCTCGACTTGAGGAAAAGATTTTTCGGAAGCTGAATTGCTTTCCGAATGTCGCTGAACGTACGCTTCAACCACAAAAGATATTTTTTCGGCAGCATCTTCTTGTAGTCTCAATTTGAGTTTGTGAATACGAGCACGTTTTCTAACAGCGAGACAAGCTTCCCTCGGCACCAATTTACTACTGACGATGAAGCACAACAGCCAATTCCCATCCTTGCTGAGAAGAGAACTAAAAAATAGAATGATGATTTATGAGAGAAACTCATCGATACAAACCTTAATTCCATGTCTGTTCGAAAGCCGTGAAAGCTATAGTGGCTAGTAATTGGCTCCATCTTCTTTTCTTCCTTTCTAGCTTCTGCTTCTTTTTGCTTGGCAAGTTTAACGACATCAGACTTGGAGCTGGCTGTTACTGTCCCGCTGCTTACACTGAAACAGAGACAAAAAGAGTGAAGCCAACTCAAGGAGAATAATAATTAAAGCAGAAACCTGGGCTTCTCTAGACAAATTTCCCTGTCTACGCTCGATCTCTTTAGTGGCTGAAGCTTAGAATCACTTTTTTGGATGGCAGTCTTGGTTTTTCTTTCGAACTCTCCAGCAACTTTCTTTTTAGTAATAGCCTTTTGCGAGGATTCCTTGCTGAGTTCACTGCTTTCATTCCCACAAGATCCCTCGTTCACAATGATTGCTGTCTTCACATGACCTTTGAGTTTTGGTCTCGGTCTGCTTTTTGACTTGCTTCTAGACTTTTTTGGCAGGCTGCTCGACTTCTTTGGCTTGTCGTTAGAGCGCATTATTTCTTGTGCATTTCTACTTATTCCTTCACTTTCCATAAATAGCAGATAGAGTGGCACGACCGAAACTAGAGCGAGCTGAGTTGATCTGTGAAAACAGACCTTCAAAAAACGGCCTAAGAAAAAAGTTACGGCCATGAGAGTGCTATAAAAATTGGATAACCCTATAAGGCAGCTTTGGGAGCAGAGAAAGTGCAATGCAATAGTATGAAGGTTTTATTTAGTAGTATAGCTACAGTAGAATCACAATATAGCCCTTTATCTCCCTGGGTCCCTCCTCCGGGACCAACCCATTGTATAGGATTTGAGGGCTTAATAGGTCGCCCGGGGAAAAAAGTGGGAGGACCTTGTGGGAGGGGTTTGGCTATGTATGTGTGGGGCCCCCCACAATGATCCTCATATGACAGAAAATTTTATTCTTGCATGCGGTGAGCTGCTATTCCTGTAACTAATTTCCACTTTTTGTTGCGATGAATTGTTTTATTACGGAAACTATAATGACGGCAAATTAACTAACTGGATGACCAAGTCTCGATCACAGTGCCACCAAAACTGCATTCCGGCAATCCCTGCATCAGCCCAAATTAACGCGAAATTCAAAAAATGGCAGTGGTTCTCGCGTTCGCGATATGAAAGCCGCAAATAAAGAAAATGATTTAAAAAGTTGAATTTTGCTGTCTCTAAAATTTGTTGCTTTTCTAGTGGCCCTTCTTATCCTGGGATTCAATTGGGTTTTTCTTATTTTTAACCTTTTTCCCCGTGAGGGAGCAAATCGAACCCGAAGAAGCAAAACAATTTCCCCAACAACAAAAAAATTTTGGTGTTTATGTTTACAAATCAGTTTTTGCTTCTCTTTGTTCCTACTGTGCAGAAGCAGCTACTTTCCAAAATTCCACAAACCCCTTTGTTCACAAAAGGGCAACCAACCCAACTTTGCACAGGGAGACTGATTCACCGAATTTACACACCAGCTGCTTGCCTTTCCTTGAGTTAAAAGTGCCCGCCCCCGCTATAAAAACACGGCCATTATCCTAGAAACGGTTGGTTTTGCTCTAAGCAAGGGTTTTTGGCTTTTAACAGTCAGTTTGCTCTAAGCTGCTCAACAAGGGTTTTTGGATTTAACAATCTAAGTTTTATGAAGGGCCCTTTGTAAAAAGGGCTACTCAACCATATTTTATTGGGATTAAAGGCTGTATAAGGGAGGGGAATGAACAAGTAAGAGACCACTTTTTAAGGAGGACCCACTTATATACTGCAGTAAAGTCAAAAACTTTAAGAATCCCTGTGTTTTGTATGTTCTTAATTGTGCCAGAATGCAGCTTTTGAGAGGCCGTGCGGTCAGACGAATTCATGCAAAAATCATCATTTATTTTCTGCCACTTTGGCGTAAGAAAACATCTTCTGCACCTTGTAGGTGCCTGCAATCTTTTTCTGAAAATTTTTGATTAGTTTTTTTTTCAAATTTACTCCCACCGACCAGTTGCTCAATTATTGCTCCATTGTAAACTATGCCACCAGCTTTTTTGCACTCACTGATTTGTCCTCTTTCTGCAAATCTCGATCAAATGGTGTTTTTATCTAAGAAAATGGCGACCAACCTGGGTCTCCGGCCACCAAAACTGGCTTGTCGGCATCGGCCTACAATTTTTCAAGGATTTTTTAAGCTGGATTATTAAAATATATACCGGGGTTAGTCCTCTAGTTTCGTCCATAAATGTTTGCAATCGGTGAGCAAATCCTGGTGCAAAACACTCTGGATCCAGTGCCACAAAACACTGACCTAGGTTAGCATTCACATTCACCTCTCGCCATTGGCGCACGTTTTTGCCGAAGCTAGAACCGGCGAGGATGCCACAGAACAGCTCTACCATCATGCCAAGGCCGGTTCCTTTGTAGGCTGCGCTTTGTTCACCTCCACTGCCCAACGGAAGGAGACCTCCGCCCTCAAGAATTTCCTTTGGTTTTGTGGTGGGATTTCCTTTTGGATCAGCACCCCATTGGATGGGAATAGAGGAGATGCCTTTTCGGTCGGCTACTTCTATCTGACATTTATTGTATTCAGTTTTGCGAAAAGGTTAGTATACTTTAGCCCCTTGCAGCTGCCTATGGGAACAGCTGACTTTACCTTGCCAAAAGCGACTGTGGAGGTTGCCATGTCCAAGCAAAAGCTGTCTTTCTGATCGGTTTTGGGAACTTGAGAGCTAGCGTTGGCAACCACACAAATTGGATTGGAGCCAAGACCCATCTCAGAGGAATTGGCTGGAAAGAGACAAGGCGAGGTGTTGGTGAAGGTCATTCCCTGCAAAGTAAAGGAATAGTCCAGTTTGGAGTGGACTGATAGATATGTTCACCACAAATCCATGATTGGCCATTCTATTGCCATAGTGAGCACAAATACCATAGTGGTTGGAGTGGTTGGCTACCACCCAACCAATTCCATGATCTTTGGCTAGTTGCATTGCTAGATCGGTGCAGAAATTGCCTACAACCACACCCTAAAAACATCTGGACTAAAATGAGCTATATGTGTGGCCTTCGTTAATTTTCTCTTTTTCTTCATTTTCAGCTTTTGCTTAGGCTATGACTTGACGTTGGCTTTTAAGCATGTCTTTCATTAGTTTACCACCCAATACGGGCTTGAAATACGTTTTTGGGTCGTGGTTAATAGAGGGCTGAGGGATTCTAACAGAGAGGTTAAAAAAACAATTAATTGTGGAGAATGATCTACTGTGGAACATAGTTAATTGCAGATAATAATTAACTGTAGAAAGTGGTTGACTGTATAAATTAAGATTGGCCTCCCTCCCGTGTAATCACCAATGGGAGGGATATTAGCAAAAAATTCAGGCAGGAGGGATTACGGGAGGGAGTGATGCGGGAGGTCAACCCTGGTATTAACACAGGATGGCATAATTTTTAAAAACACAGTGGGTGAGAAAAGGTAATGGAGTTATACCAAAGAAAAGGCAGCCAAGATGGTCAGCTTTTACGAAAAAAAAAATGATGATGAAAAACAAAGTTAAAAGCCGATATCGAGCCACAGTCACATGACCCATTTCAACCCACAGTTGTTGTGGCTATTGCTACTGAATGAGAAACTTAGCAACCCACCAAAGAATTGTCGCCATCCACGAGCGCTGTACCACCCTTTTGCTTTACCACCTTTGGTTTGCCTTAACGTTTTTTTTTCGATCTATTGTCTGAAGGATTATTAGGAAATATTACGTACCATTCTTGCTAACGCCTCCCAGTACATCCTCCAAATAGACGTGAAGTCTGAAATGGTAATATTAGTATTCAAAAAAGGATGAAAAAAGGGACTATAGGATGCCCGGGTATTGGTTACAAGTGTCAAAAAATGCTTCAAAAGGGGAGGAGGGGCATCCGTCGCCATCCAATAATCAATCTACCACTACCTGTTCAACCCATGACTGTAGTGTCCCCTGAGATCAGCTTCAATGAGTAGTTCAGCCAGTTGAGCAGCCTGTGCCTCTTCTACCCCCACTTTGGCCATACAGTCGATCACAAATTGGCGCATCTCTTGTTGGGGGACCACCCATTGTTCACTTGTTTGAGATGAAGACATGAATGTTGCTAACTCCAAATGGCCGAGGTTCGTTATCTGGGTATTGCTTTATATCGTATCTTAACCACTCTTCTAGATGAATTAGCACCTGAAACATATAAAAAAGTCATGAAAAATCTCTCTGGGTATCTATCTACAAAAAATTCTGCAAAATAGTTGACTTTGTAACATTGGAGGACCAAGGTAAACCAAAGCTTGACTATGATTATAAGTATTGGAAACTAGTGATGGCGGTTTGCGATTATTTGGTAAATGTCAATTATTGTGTTTTTGTTGGGGAAAAAACTTGGACTTTCGCTTTTATCATTATCAAATTTGATTAAAGTCTACGTTTTCGGTATTTAAAGTCACACACTCACATAGAATAATCGCATTTCCCACATAATAGCCAGCCGCCAATGCCAGTTGAAGGGACTGCTCTAGCTTCCAACTATGAGACAAATAACTGTATAAACCATAATCAAACAAGGTGTGTAAAAGTGGTAGATGGTTGGTGCGAAATAATTGTAAGATAGAATTTCCCGTTCTTTTTATAAAGTCACTACAATCAATACTTCACTTTTCATCTTCTATTAAGTGCTCCTTTATGAGCAATGTAATTTTGATTATGAACACCTTATCAAACACCCATACTGTCATCTGTCTACTTCCGTCCATTTGAAAAGATCAAGTACATAGCTGTAAGTGTGTTCATTTGTCTATACTCTATTCCCCTTCTTGTATTCCTATGCAAGCAATTTAATTGGCGTGTTACAACATGTGATATTGGGGGAAAAAAGAAGAAGAAGATACTGCGTCAGATAACAACACATTAGAACAGCAGCAAAAAAGGCAATAGATTAGTAGTTGACTTTAGTCAGCCAAATTCTTTACTACTTTCTGTGTATCTCTTATCACCAACATTTGTTTGTTTTGCAGAAACAGGAATGCTTTTGATTTTTTCTGCAAAGCCTTTTAGAAATGCAATTTTTTTATGAGGGTTTAAGATTTTTTAGTCTGCTTGCTTCTAAGGCTGGATATCCCGCCGCATGGCTGGAAAAACCGCATTTTGAGAGTGTACCCAGAATATATACCCCCTTGAAATAATCATAACTTTTGGTATATAACCTTTAATACGCAATTTTTGTTTCCTCCCTCTATTATTTGGGCCATAGCCCTAACCCTTAGGTTTGGCTGGATATGGCTCAACCGCGGGCTGAAAATTTAAAACAGAAGTGCATGCTATCAAAGGCCGCAGCTACAAGATTACCAAATACCACAGCTAGAAGACCACAAAAAACCTAAGGGTTAAGGCTTCGGCCACATTTTTTTCCTGAGTCGAGCTATGAATCTTTTTCGAGAGATGACCATTTAAAGGTGGTAGGAATTATCGAAACAACTTGTAATGCATTTCCTCTTCTTTTAGCAAAGAGGTATGCAAAATGACGGACACAAACTACACACCTATTACATCTAACCACTTGTCTTCCCCAACCACATCTGTTTGCTCTTCATTGGTGCAAAACGTTTCAACCTCTTCATCCTCAGCTGCTCTGCTAAATAAGTGGCTGGAGGGGCCTGGAGATGATAAACTATATCACTTTGGTCTTCACAAAAGTGACAAGGATTTGAAGTCTACGTTTGGAGATGTGAAGGTGCGCTTGAACCGGCCAAGATGAATCACTCATAAAAAACCGATTTCAGTTTGTCTGTACGGGCGGAAGCCCTGGCAGATTATGTGCTTATGCAGAGTTGTTTGCCAAGAACATGAACATAGAGAAGACTTGCAATCTCAGTAACACCGATCGCTTTTCCATGTAATGCTTGTAACAGTTTTTCACCAATCTTTTCTCAATTTCGCACCAGCGGAAAAATACTTTCAACTTTTTCCCTCAAAAGCATCAACATCAGAAAAACCCAGGGACATCAAAAAATTTAGTTATAAAACAAGCTGACCCAGTAGATGGTTGTATCAAGTGTAAACTTTACAGCCTTTAAAGAAGAGGCTTTACTGAAAGAAGTGGTTGTAATTAATTTTTTAGCATTTTTCTCAAGTTCAATTATTAGGTGGAAGACTGGCCCTGTTCTGTGGATTAATGTAATTATTTATTTTATAAATCGTAATATAGGCTTTTTATTGTCTTTGTTCAGCATGGAATGGGCGTGCCGTCCCTCAGTATCATGCTTGTGGAGACTATTAAACTGCTTCATTACGCAGGAGCTACAAATTTCCAATTCATTCGACTGGGAACCAGCGGCGGTGTCGGGTCGGTTACTTTCCTAATGCCAAATTAGTCTAGTTGGTTTTGAAACCAAAATTAATTGAGTAAACAATAATTATAATTAATTCTGATAGAGAGTTAAACCTGCATGGCGGCACGGTTATAAGTCCCCTTTTAAAAGAATTTTCTACATACGACTTCGGAAATTTTAAATGAATAACTCAACTGAATGTATAAATAACTATATGCACCTCCAATTATTAGAGATAGGAGTGTGAATTAAGAATAAAATATTATTGCAAATATCCCTGACGACGTTCTCGAAAAGATTCTGATCGGTTGCTTTAAACTTTACTCATTCAGATAGCATTACAGATCTTACGTTCAGAGTCAGCCTAAACAAAACTTACAAACACCGCCCTGCGCAAAACATATGCAATTAGAACACAGAAATAGGATGACGACAAAAGTCATGAAAGTATGAGCTAATTATGAAACGACAGTTTATTCCAGCAACAAATTTGGTCAACAATAATTAATGGATTTCGCTACCACCAGGATTCTCCGAAGCATTCCTAAAAAAAATCATTACGCTGGTGAAAGACAGTTTAAAATTACTCGTTGTCATTTGACGACTCCCCGCGAATCGCACGATACAACTTATAAGCGATATCCGAAGCCATATTAAATCCAACATTGCTCTCGACGAAGTGAAGCAAGAGTAAGCCATCAGGTCCAAGGTAACCAGAAGCGAAAGTGCGTGCATCAACATCTTTAGCGCGAGGAGTCTGACAAAGCGCAAAAAATATAACGTAAAAAAAAATTCAACAAACCTGGAGGAAGCGTTTAGCAGTCCACTGGCGGTTAAAGCAGTACAAGATGAGCATGCGTCCAAGATTTGCAACGGAAGCAAGCAACAGAGCAACGAACCAATAGTACAGCACAACGAACCAAAATGCAAAAAATAGAGTGAAACTACATGACCAAAAAACAAACCATTTTTTCATTAATGACGTTCATCATGAGGACGCACTGGACGGTATGAAGATTGAGATTGGCCAACATATTCTGCTTGAAAGTGCAATAACTAACACGCGGAAAGAAGACATTCTGCTTCATGACGGGTCCACCAAAAGCACTGCCAAGCACCTAAAAATAGACTTACGCAAATTTATAAATTTAGATAAATTAATTGCGACAACCTCTTTGTTCCACGCAAATTGACCGACAAAAGAATGGATGAAGTAGAGCTGCACCAACAAATTCGCGACATTCAGAATCTTGGAAGCAATGTAGACTAACAAACCAGAATAGCCAAAACCTTTGAGATGACCCTTTTTGCGACGAAACTCGTGGGTCTATAACGACCCATGAAAGCAATTAAAGCAAGGAAGTAACCCACTTTAACCAAGTTGTTGACCACATCGTCGAGCTTTTCTTCTCTCTTCACCACAGCCATATCCTTGCTAGCCACACATTCACGAACTACCTGCTCGAAAGAGATAGCTAAAATAAATGAAACAAGGACTGGAACAAAGAAGCTTAATAAATTAAAACTGACCAGTCTGAGACTTCTGGAAAAGATACCACAACAGATGAGGACCATAGAAAAACGCAGCCTGGACAAGGAGGATGTATGGAACCCACTAAAACGAGAACTTCAAACAAGAAAGTTTCAAGCAGGATAAATTAACCTGGTAGTAGTCAACCGATATCTTCTCACTTTCAGCCAATTTCTCGACTTCCCAAGGCATGGCATCCCCGTCAGCTTCAACAGTGAAAGTGCTGGTCACAAAGCAGAAATTATTGATATAAGCAGGCCATTCACCTGGAATGAAATAAAAGATAATCACTAAGAGACACATTTAAGAAAGAGATACCCGCATAGTTCGACGGCGCGAGGCAGCTGATTGGAGAACCGAAGATTTGCTTCGCACCCAAGATCAAAGAAAAGAAGAGCAGCAGCAAAGTCGAGCCATAATAATGCGCCTTGTCAACGAAGTCATCCACGCGCGTTGGAGTCAAAACCTTGATAGCATCACCAATCAGTTTTACCTCGAACATTGTCACGAGAGATCGAAATTCAGCTGAAATAGCAGGCGTAAGGTTGAAGAGAGAACACAGAGAGACCACAATAGAGAACAAAAGGAGTCAGCTGAAGAGCCGCTAGTGGCATCAAAGCTACGGTCGCAACGGTGACCTTTGTGCATAACATTCGTCCATATGACCGAAAGAACATCTCAGATCTCAATTCTCAAAAAACTCTAGATCAAAGATTTCATTTTAGTCATAGGGCTAAACGCTACAGCCAAATGCCACCACTATGACCTTAGCTCCATTCCCAAGTATTCGTCCCCCAAATTGTTCAGAAGCTAAAATTTTTTGTGGCGCAAATTTGATTTAAAATATTTGTCCTTAGCTCAAATTTGAATTCCCCCTCAAATTAATGATGTCATGACTCATGAGTAAGGTTGCTCAACCGATTTCGGTTTTCAATTTAGGCGGCCGAAGATTTCAACTCTGTTGGCCGAAAATTTTGGCTGACCGAAAAACTTAGTCATGAGTGAAAAGAAAACGCGTGATCACTGTATTTTCTATAATAGAAGGCCCTAAAATTAGGGGGGGGGAGTGGTTTGGTAAACCATGTTTTATTGGGTTGTTGACACGAAGCTAAAAAATTTTTAGAGATTGAAAAATAGAGAATATTGTCCGTGACCTAAGTGAGTCAGGATAAATAATGCATGTTAACTGTAATTACTCCTACTGTTTTAATTTTTTCAAGAAAAGGCCACCCCTCGGTAATTTCTTTCGACTTTAAGCATTACCAATTGCAGAGTAACTCCCGGCACCATTGTGGTGTCCAATGGAGCAGTCAATGGTCTTTTGGAAGAGAAACACATACAATATATCAAGGGAGAATTAGTAATCGTATATCTTTTGCCATTTCACTTTGTGTTATTAAAATTAAGGTAAAAAGGGAAGCCATTCTGGACCAAGGTAATATGTTTGGTGCCATTGCATTTTAAGCATCCATAAGTTTATTGTGTCCAGAAAGTTTGAACACTTTTCTCTTGAGATTTGACCATGTTCATACTTAAACTCAAGTTGAGTTTAGCAAATTATTCAAACCTCAGATAAACTCAAGTCGAGTATAGGTATAAACATGGTCATATCTCAGAGAGTACTCCATATTCCGAAATTCCGTAAAAACCATTGGATACAGCTCTAAAAGTTGACCCAAAGTCATTATGATCAGATTTGATAAAGTACCATAATTGAGGATTGAGCTCCAGACTGTACCACACAGCCCTGAAACTAGGTTTGCCAGCGTGCCAAGGCCTAACCCTGTGTGCTGATGACTTCTACGAGGGTCAGATGCGTTTGGACGGCTTGTTTTGTGACTACACAGACAAGGAAAAACATGAATTCTTGAGAAAACTACATGAAATTGGCGTCAAGAATATAGAGATGGAGATCACTGGCTTTGCTGCATTCACCCACAGAGCCGGCATCCCCGGGGCCGTGCTCTGTGTAGCTCTGGTCAACAGGATGCGCGATGACCAGGTGAGGTGTCTTAGAAGCGAGTAGAGATCGTTTACTACAATTCATTTGACGAGCTGAATGCAATAAAACAAACTGCAGAATTACCACCGAAATTTCATACACGAAAGAGTATAACTTCTCTAACCTTGAACTATCTCATACTTGGCTATGCTTGTCACACTAATCAATTAGCTGTCTGAATTTGCAGGTGGATTTAGACGAAGGCACCTACCACAGCTTTGAGCTACGTCCCTTCCAAGTGGTGCTGGCTTACATCAAAGAATGCATGCTGGTCAACGGCAACACCTAGACACCTGTGTATATGTACAAATCCGTGGAGTAGTTCTTGAATGGTTCAAATTGAAATCACCAGTCAAGTTACTGATTTACCTCGACAAGTTTTTCTCAGCCGCTTTTAGTTGACCTCCTCTACTTTTTTTTTTCCGTCGAGTAGCACTCGATCTCCTCTTTCCAATGAGGTATCAACCGACTTGATGCTGTCAGAAAAGTTCTGAGATCAAGTTTTTTGAATGAAGCAAAGGATATTTCCATTCAAAGATCTTTTTCTGCAACCTTTTTAAGCAGCATCAAGGTAGTTGACACTTCAGTGGGAAAAAGGAATCCAAGGCTACACATTGAAAAAAGAAATTGAAAAAGGTCATTAAAAACAGCTGAGGCAATCAAGTTTTTAAAGATGGTGTGAATTACATGCAGCAGTTTTTCTATTTGGCTTTTATACACAAAAACGGAAATAAACAAAAAAAAATTGGTAGTTTAACTGATTCTCTTCTCAGCTTCGTTGTTGTTGTTCTGGAAGGAGCGGATCCACTCATGGTTCATCACCTCAATAGCCTTGTAGCGACCGCCTGTATTGGCCGTCAACATTTTTAGAATCAACTGTTTGGCTTCTACAAAAATAAATAGTTTAAAAAAATTCGGCTTTGTTGCCGACATATGGGTGCAAGTAGGTTAGTTAGTGTTCCAAAACATGGGTAGTCAAACTTTTAGTCATATCTCGGTAACCAAGCCACTTTTCAATGGTCTGCCTTCAGATTCAGATTTCTGAGGACATTTTGACTACTGGGAGGCCTCTGAATAAACATATTCTCTCAAAAATGGGTACTTTTAATTGAAAAAATAAATCAAAATTTTTGGAAAAAACCATGGTCAACTACCGTTAAACTACTTATGAACTCACTGGGGGAAATCTTGGACCAACCAGTCATCTGGAAAGAGACATGAGCCTTCATGATTAGTTTGAAGAGTTGTGCCCTGTCAGCACAACGAAAGGGGGCATAGCCAATCAACATGATGTAGAGCAGCTACAATCATCCACAGTTAAATTATTAGGTTATAATAACAAGAACTCACCACTCCCAGAGACCACACATCCACTTCCAGACCATAGCCTTGTTGGGAGAGCACCTCTGGAGCCACATAGGTGGGAGTTCCACACACTCTGTACAGGGGACCCATCACTGTGCACGCCAGCCCAAAATCAGTCAGTTTGACACAAAAATCGGCAGTTAACAATATATTTTCTATAAATTAAGCAGGTTATAGGGTTTGGCCTAGACTTTACTACAACCCCATCCCCAAGAGCTGATCCACTTCCGAGTATGCTACCCTTTATTTACCTGGTTTCACGTCCCGATGCACAATTTTTTGAGTGGAGTGAAGATAGTGAAGAGCACAACTAACTTGATAGGTGATCTGGGCAGAGGAACGCTGAATTTTTTTTTGTTCGGCACAGTTAACTGTGAGTGAATTACCTCACTGAGACGACCTAGTCTTTTGATGGTTTCGAACAAATCACCTTTCTGAAATTTTTTCATTCTTCACAGAGTAAAAGATCCGAGCCAGTGGACATTATGAATGATTAGTCTGTCTTTCCATGTTTTCTTTAAAAAAGTCCGCTTTCAGACCCAAAAATTGAAATCACTTACGTGAGCATACTCAAAGACCAGGAAGTACAGGCTTGCACTTTCATAGGCATCTATGAGACGACATATGTTCTTGTGCTGGTTGCACTGCTTCAAAATGGCAATTTCATTGTGCACAAAGTAGAGTTTGCCATTCATTCTGTTCTTGTCAATTTCCTTGACTGCATACTTTTTGCCCGAGCTCTCGCTATACACCATGAACACTTCAGAGAAGTTGCCCTGACCAATCAAGCCTCCAATCTCATATAGTTTGTAGAAGGCAGCCCTGCTGGTTAGCTTGTGCACACCCTCAGAACCCACATTTATCTTCTCATTGGCATTTGGAGTGTGATGACTGGTGTTGGTAGAGCTAGAGGAGGGTGGAGAGCAGGAAGAACTAGGCCCATCACTAACCTGCAGCAACATCCGGGTCTCTCGTCTCCCTCCACTTTTCACTCTACATTGCTTACTGTTGTTGTTCTGTCTGTCTAATGAGCACCCGCCTAAAGTCTTAATTTTAATGATTTAGTCGTTTAGTATGATAGAAAATAGTATGGACAGACTTAGAAATTGATGCTCACCAAGTAACTGAAATATTTGATTGACCGAAAAGTTATACAAAAAAGTGTGGCGAAAGTCTAAAAATCGTTATGCGGAAAAACGCATATACAATCAAATCTTTAGTTTATTTATAGTTATTTCAGTTAACAGTTATTACCTACATTATTTAATCTTTCTTACAGTCATTGTTTTCTAGAATAATTTTAACGATTTTAAGGATACCCACCCCCAGATATTACAATGGACTTTCACGATTTGAGATGTATGGAGATAAAAAACCGAGGAAAAAACCGGGCCACGACGACAGATAGGAGCGATGAAAATTAACGTTGAGCCAATTATCCACAAGCACATAGACGGGAAAACCGATCCAGAAACAAAATGCGTCTACGACAGAACATGAACAAACAGGAGATGACAGAAGAGATCAGAAGCAAAAACTTTTATTTTGAGAACAGCGAGCACAATTAAGAGCGCAAAATCATCAAACAACTTTTTAAAGAAAAACATTCATCTATGCAACATTTTTCTGATACCGTCGCACTATCAACGAACGAGATTAAGATACTGCTCATAGTAGTCAATCAGCAACTAAACAAAACCTTCGCAACAACAGCAACACGAAAAAATGTCGAAAAACATACCAGTGGAAATTGCTCCGCCAATTTAGAAGTGGTGATAAACTTTTCTGAGCCATCCGAGTAACGTACATGAGCTATTGGACAATGACCATCCATTTCAGCTCTCTTCACAGCCAAGACATCTACTGGACGAACTAGCAAATCATCTAAACACACGAAATGAGTCAGCAAACAAAAAACACTCAGTAACACCGTCAATCAAATTGCTCTGAGTAGCAACATCAACATCACTAGGAACATAAACCACTTGAATTTCCTGATCCCCAACATTGCTAGCATCTAGACACTTTCGCTTGACTGGAAAAGACTTGAGACCTGCCCCTAAGACACGAGAACGCTTGGCGACACGACCCTTGGACTTGCCCTTAGGCGGCGAGCTCAACACTTCAGCACTGCCAATCATTTCATCTAGACCTTCGAAGAAGTGCTTCAATGATGGTGAATCAGACGCAGCGGTGGACGGCTTTCTCTGCAGAACAGAATGACTCTTCAAAGCAAAATTACCCTTCTTCTTAACAGAAGGAGACTTTCTCTTCTTGCTAGCAATCGATGCTTCGTAAACCTTCACTTGATCGACGGACCCCTAAAATATCGTAATCATAAAATCAGACAAGGTATGTAGGCTAAGGAAGTAATCACCAAGTTTTCAGCAGGCTCCCAGGTGTCGCCATTTTCGTCATATCCCTTCCAATGAACTTTGTATTCAATAAAACCATTTCGAATTCTTTTACCAACAATGCTTTCAACTTCGTAGAACTTAGGAGCTGCAGGCTTGACTACTTTAGCCTGTTTTCGACCACTGCCTCTTTTCTTGCTTAAACCGCTGATAGGTGGCCTGGTAGAGCGCAAATCTTTGTCCGATTTGACATTGGTCTTCGGAGTGACGGTCTTCCTCGCAGTCGTTGTTTCGTTCTTGGTATCAGCCAACCTCTTTTTCAAGACGCTCTGTCGAACCGGTCTCTCACGTTTGATGGGGCTTCCTAGCTAAATAATTAGACTTTACATCAAACGAGAACTGATGACAACAAATTACCCTTCCAACCGGACTGCCATCTGTCGACTCAATAAGAAGAGAACTAGAACCATCAGTTTCACCTTGTTTCTCAGCATCTTCCTTTTTAGCATCTTCCCTTTTAGTATCTTCCTTCTTGTCATCCTCCTCTTCATTCTTTTTCTTCCCAAAATTTTCAGCTGGTTCTTGGCTAACATCCTGGATAACTTCCTCGTCATCATCATCAATAACGACGGTGGCAGCTTCAAAATCCGCAATAAGCTTATCGCACTTCTAAAAAGCAAGACAACATGTGTACCGAAAAGCCCAATCAAAAAAACTTACCAAATTTTCAGCCGGCTCCCAAGTGTCGTCGGATGGGTCATCGTAGCCAACCCACTTCACCAAATAATGGACACCATCATCCGTCTTGCGCGAATCCAGGATCTTTTCCACCAAAAATTCGTTACTGGTATCATCACATGAAGGTTCACCTTCTAGCTGCTGCTCGGGTGGCGTGGTTGCCATAATTTGCATCGGAGTTGAATCGACAACTTTGATCACTTCAGAAATTTCCTTTTCAGTCATCATCAGATTTTCAGCACTGAAAACATCACAGAAAATATCGAATAAAAACTACCAACATATGGAGCTCCATATTACAAACATAATTTTACATTGAACTTTTACACCCCATAATAAACTAAGTCTTAGGCTTACAGATTGATTCATGGCTAGCCATGAATCATTAGACTTAGGTGAAACCGGGTATGCTCTGGGTCTCGACTAACCTATGTTGGCTAAACTTTTGAGCAAATTCACTAGAAGCGTACCCGTTGTATCTGTTTACCGTAAAGCCTCTAATAATGCCCTCCCCTCTCTCGTCACGACGGTCGGTGGTCAACCATTTTTTACGGCTCAACCACCCGACAATTGGGTGCTGGCACCATACTCAAAAATATAGCCCTAAATCTCAGCTACATTTTTGAGCAAGTATGGTGTCAGCACCCAATTGTCGGGTATTTGAGCCGTAAAAATGGTTGACCACCGACCGTCGTGACGAGAGAGGGGACGGCATTATTAGAGGTTTTACGGTATATCAAATTTACTCTCACAAAAACTCTTGGCTGGTTTTACACTTCAGTAGAGTCAAAATTACTGGTTGGCGTGCAGAGCCAGAAAAGGATCTAGGCGGATGTTTTTCGCCCGAACGTTAAAAAAACTGGTTAAGTTATTCTTCATAGCCCAAAAAGTAATCTTTTCTTTCTATGACAAAAGAGAATTTGAGATGGATCATATGAGTATATAAGAAAATTATTGTTGCGTCTTCTTCATTGTTGCTCTCAGTCTCGGTGGTGTTCAATTGTTTTCTCCTTTCTTCTGCTCTTCTTCTTCTTTTCCCCACATGGGTGCTGTGCTCTGTCTGTTTGTACTTTCGTTGATTGGCACAGGAGTTGCCTATCATCTCGGCTATTTGGATGTCTACATCGAGCAAGCCAAGCAGAAGATCAATCAGCAGCATCAACAATAGTCTTTTCTTCCTTGAGTCCAATGAACTAAGCTGATCTATCTCACCTATTCTTGTCTTCAATAAAATATGTTGGAATATCTCCTCTTATGTCTTCTTACGTTTAGTAGTATATCGACTGGTTGCTGAGCGTTAGTTGAATTGCCTGCTCATTACTCCTCTGCAGTCCACTCGTATTTCGTCACCCCCTGAGGACGAGTCTGAGATTACGCCTTAGCGATAGTAGGCTGTAGTACTAGTCGGATTGGCGCTCACAACTTCGTTATCATCCTACTCCCATTTTTCATTTGTATCCTCTGATTTGACGACGCTTGAGTATCGCGTGGTCTCAACCAGAAGTTAGACTTGTGATGTGTGACCATTGCGTTATTTGTTTTTGTGTCTTTGCAAATCATCCAATTCCCTTCGACCATTTATAAAAAGATTCTCATTCATAAATATTTTAAATGAAGTTTCACTAATCATGTCCGCAGTTAATTTCCCTAGAGACAAGCCACATGATGGAGAACAGAACGTGCTGTTTTCTCTTTTTTTTGTTCTCCAACTCAAAAACAAAAGCGAAGGAGGAAATTGGATGGCTAACCTAATACAGCTTTCCAACCCAACCTAATTGAATTTGTGCAGAAATTTTTGGCAGTAGAATTTGAGTTGAACAGTTTAAGGAACACCAAAAAGGGGAGGTCATTAGTTGGCGAGGTTAATTAAGAATTCCCTGTCTGCTTTTGTGGTCTAAAGATTAAAAAAAGACTGGTTTTGATCGGCTGATCGCATCCCAATCCTAAGCTCCCTGGCCCAGGGACCCTGGGGCTCCTAAAAAATCAAAATGGATATCTACCCACCTCTCCTGGAGACTCTAGGCAAATTAGTAGTTATTGTTGTACATGGTGCTGCTGCTGCTGCCACATTCACTCCTCCATTACTCGACTTAGTGATAGGATTCGGAGCGGTAGAAGGTGCCATAGAGGATGAGTTCCTCCTTCTAGAAGACCTGGTACCACTCAACATGTCCATATTGACTGGCTGACTGTAGTGGACTAGATGCTGGACTAACCTTCTCCTTCTTCCATCCATCCAACAATGGTCGGGGACTAGCAAAATTGAACAATAGACTGTCTAGCCTGAGGTGACCACAAGGCTCAGCTTTTTCTCACTCAAAAGTGCTCTTTTGATGCTGCCCACCACATTGGGATGGCTGGTGGTGGACACCCCTGCTGCAAAAGACACGCCCTCTTGGCTGCTCACAGCCAGTCACGGATGAGTGTTGCTGCTGCTGCTGCTGCTGGACAAGGTGTGTCTGCCCAGCTGGTCATTTCTCCTTTTTTTTGAAGCCAATACAGCAGAACAATGGATGTGTTTAAGGGCAGGTAGTGCCTGTGGCTGCTGTGTGTGCCACCTTGGCTTCCTTCCTGGTTGTATAGTTGGAAATGGATGGAGAATTACATACTAATTGCCATCTTTAACAAAATGACATTGGTTTTTTATTTTTTGTAGTTTCTCAGATACCTCTTTTTGTATTCATTTGTGTAATAAATAAAAAAAATGGTTCCACTGTAGAATGCGGAGGGGTTGGTTTGCTTTGATCCCACTATGGTTTTTTCACTCTTTTTTTAACCCAAACTAAGCCTCAGGGCTTAGATGCTAGGCTCAACACATACCTGTATGCACAGTGTGGGCATAGGTTAGGCTTACGATCTATGCCAAAGGCTTAGTTTGGGCTTACACCACACTGAAAAAAACAACAACAGGAGCCAAGATGAAAACCCTCTGACTGGAATAAAACCAAAAAAAATGGTATTTTTAGACACCAACAACTACATTTAGGTACACCACCTAAGCTTAGGTTAGCCGTGGACCACTAAACTTAGATTAAACAGGGTATGCACTAAGCCCCGGCCAATCTATACTGGCTTACCTCAAGCCTGAGGTATAGTTGTATGCCCTAAGTGTAGTTCTTGAGGTCTAAGTCCCGATAACTCCAACAACAAATGAATCTATAAGTGAGTCCTCTCAAATGATCATTTTGTGCATTTAGATGTCTTCTATACGCCAAAACTCACACACATGTCATATAAAAGCCTGCACAGGTTTCATAGTTGCCCAGCAACAAGGAGTGAATAAAAGAGAAAAAGTTTTCAAAGTTCTCCATTTGTTGTGAACACCAGTGGCCAGCCAGCTGGTGGTACCTGCATTCCTATTGTCTCAAATATTTGGGTGGGACTGGCTCTAAATTGTGTATAGTTGACCACCAGCCTATTCAGGGACCAGCACTAAAGTTGGAGAGGAAGCAGCAGCACAGACCAAAAACATGGCGACTACTGCAGACGCAGACATAGTGGCCACCTGGAATGTGCCGATGAGTGACAAGCTCTACAAGATTGAGTTCTACCACGGCACCACAACTGGCAAGAGAATTGTCAAAGTGAATGGCAGGGTAAGCAGTTCAACTGTATATGAAAACTTTATAACAAAGGCAATAAATTTTCAATAAAGGGTGAGTTGTGTGCTGGTTAATTTCCATGGTTGACTTGTTTCCCAATTTGTTGTTGCAGGACATTGTGAGGCGGGATTTTTTATTCAAACTGGTTGGCAGAGAACTGTTCGAGATCAACAATGTGCGTTGTGCTATTTCTATAGAAGCTATTGGCATCTTCGCCTATGAATACAGCCTGCAGGTTGGCTTTCCACTTTGGGTTTCCACCCAGCGATGGGTCGAACCTTTGGCAGGTCGTTAAATCGATTGACTGTAGTGCTGACTGTACCCTATTATCTCTAACTGTCCTCCCTTGATCCAAAAATAATTTTTGACTGTAAACTTTTTAAAAATTCAGGTTGGAGGCAAAAGTTTTGAAAAGTTCAGAGACCAGCAGTCCAAAGCCCTTTTGGTGTGGTTGGTGACTGTAGGGAATGGTCCCAAGACTGTGAGTGCAGAGGGCGACGAACAACTCTATGACACAAGAATTTGCTTAGGTAGTTAATTAGAGGAAATACGGTATCTACAGTTATTACGCAAATCGCAAGCAAATCAAATTCAGAAAAAGATTCTATGGATGTGTGGGTGAATGGATCAAAAGTGGTAAAGAAGGCACAGTCCCAATCCCACTCCATACATGTCCATTTTTAGGTGACTACAGGAGAGTTTATCGACAATGGGACAAAGACACATTTTGAAGTAGGTCAAAACATCGGCTGCTTCATCCAATCTGAGTCAAGTGGCAAGAGGAATATTGGATTGGTGCACAAGTTGTATGTGAACGGAGTTTTTATCCCATCCATGGACAGTTCTGGCGGTTGACTGTGAAATTGGTTGCGCAGACATTTCCCGACTCTTTGCACATTTTTCATTTCCCACATTTTGGTGGAAAATGTCCAAAAGGTTGGGAAATGCGTGTGTGTCATGAAATTGTTTTTAATAAACTACTTTTACTTATTTCTTCAAACTCACATATACAAAAGTATGGGGACAGTACAAGGGTAATTAATTTATCCGTAAAATTTTTCGCTCTCTTTTTACAAATTACTTTTGCAGAAGGGCCAAAGCTTTGTGCATATTGTCAATAGCTGATTTTGCATCATCATAATCGAGTGCTGATAGAGCATATTTCACAAACTTTTTGGCTTCGAGTACCTAAAAATGAGCACCAAATATTAATCACTCCATTAACTGTGAATTGTAAACAGTTCCATCGCACAGTCGATAAACAACTGTGCGATCACAATATTAACTATTTTATCCACAGTTAACTGTATTTTATACACTGAACACTACAGTCAAGACTCGATTTAACGTAACTGATTTGATTTAGACCAGGGGTGGGCAAAGACCAGACCGCCAAAGATCAGAACAGATCAGAACGGGGACATGACTTTGGACCATCAAATTGAGGCAGAGTAAAACTCGATTTAGTGTATCATTTAACTGGTCCCCTGAATAAAGTTAAATCGAGCCTCGACGCTTAATACCATCGTGGCATCAAGTTGCTCGAAGAATGCAGGGAATTGATAAAGAATTCTGGTGGAGAATACTTCGAGTAAATTATTATTCCTTTAGTTGTTGCTCCCATTGTTGTTGTTGAAATAAAAGTTGGGTCAAAAAGTAACAAAACATAGTTGACAACCTATACTGTAACAATGTCCACAGTTAGATGTCCATAGTTAAACAATTTTTTTTGTAATACATAGTTAATCTCCGACTGTGAAAGGTATAAAGCTCGTCAAGCTATTTGTACAGTTGAATGTGCGATTTCACAAAATTAATCAATAAAAATAATCACCTCATCGATAGACAAATTAGCAGCTAAAATACATCAAGTTAGACCACCTCGGATCAACAACTCACAACAAAACTCACAAGGTTGCCCCAAAGCTGCAGTCGGTGGTGCTGCTGGTCTTGCTGGTGGCACAAAGGAGAAATTGGCCGGACTGATTGGTGGCGGCTGTTGTCTAGGTTGTGGTAGGGGCGAATAGTTAGAACGAGAAGAAGACAGTCGGGGAACGGCACCACTAGAAGGTTGACCGTAACCAGTTGGAGGAGTGGAGGGGTTGGCAGTGGGGATTCCTGGTGGTTGTGGAAAACTTCTCAGCATATTGTTAAAGTCTTCTCCTAACTCGTTCACTAATGGGTCATCAGGATTGGACTGGCTGGCTGGCACCGGCTGTTCTCCATTCTTTAAGCAAGTGTGTATGTATGTGGCTCTCCATTTCGCAAACTTTCTGGCTGACTGAAATACGGAGTGGACTATACAGGTACAGAGTAGTGGTTGAAAAAGAAATCACTTTTATGTTCTCATCCAAATCACCAAACACAGAAAGTACGTCGAAGAGAATACTGCTGGTGTAGAAGGCTTTTACCACCTTGGAGTCAAAAATGCCTCTGCTATCTTGAGTCACCGCGTATTGGAACATTTTTTGAGCAATAGACTCAATGTGTGCTTGTGCAACAATGTCTTGAGTGAGAGCTTCATTGGACGGATTTTCCTTTTTAATCTGAAACATGGGAACTCAAGTTTAGCTCGTTAATAGGCACTGTCCCATACTTGGAATGGACATAAGACATGCTGTTTTGACCATGCCTTTTCCAAAAAAAACTATATTAGAGTTGAAATACCTAACTGCCAGCTTCATACAATTCATTTGTAGTATACCCCTCCCCCCAATCGTTTATACCCTCCGCCCGAAAATACTTGGTTTTCTAGGTTCATTGACTATATAAAAAGCATTTTTACACCATTTTTAAGGGATTAAGGGTTGTATAGGGAGGGGAAGGGACAAGTGAAAGGCCACTTCCTAAAGACGGCCGACTCAAAAAAGAAGATCTTGAAGATAGCTTTGTCAACTGGGCTCTACCACATAAAAAAGCTCTGGCATGCATGCTATTTTCATGCCCCCAGGATTCTGTAGAAGTAAATGCGTTTCAGGCCTTTTTTGCCATATTCTAATGAGAAAAACATGGTCAAAGAGCAAAAAAGGGCGACAAAAAAGTTGCACAAATGGGTTGCATAAAAAAATTCCTTAACCGCAAATGACCGGCCCAAAAAGACTCGCTTTACCGTTTTTAGGGCATTAAAATAGGTTAGGGGGATGGTACAAGTATCTGGTGGAAGTTAGACTTGGAGTGGGGTATAAGACAGTAGTCCCATTTTTGAATTTTTGTTTTAGCATTGTAAAATTTAGTCATGATTTCCACCTGTTCCAAAACAGATAACAAAGAAGTCAAGTAGTTGAGAGCTAGTGGAGTTGATTTATCCAGCTTCATGCCATCATTGACCGCTCGATATAGACACCAATAGTAGATCACGACATCTCTGCTGGCATATTCATTGGCAGTTTTTACAAAATGACTGATTTGTCGGAGTGTCGGCGGAGGAGCATCGGAAGACGCGTTTGACATACTTCACACCTCAAAAGTAAAGAATTTTAGAGATCTGATATAGCGACAAGCCAATTATGTTTGTAAAACAGTCATTCGAATAACATGTCCATGAAAACATTGAAATCTTCTTCACTCAAAAGACCATGAAAGATTTGAGCGGGACTTTGAATGCTAATTTTTAGTTCAAAAGTCTTGAAGGGAAGAAGCACGAGCGCCCCACTCCTGTGTAACATCGAAGTGACGCTTTTTCGCATTTCACTAAATATTTATTTAGGGCGTACACTCATTTCTTGATAATAGAATGGGGATGGCATCGAGATTTTCAATCAATCAATTGATAGTCGAATACTTTAGACAGTTGTCCTTTATTTGATTACAGTTTTATTCAACTTTTTCAGTATAGTAACAGCGAAACTAAGGAATGCATAAGTTGAATGCTTTTTTATACGCCTTTATACGATACATGAAAATAGCATGCATGCCAGAGCTTTTTTATGTGGTAGAGCCCAGTTGACAAAGTTATGTTCAAGATCTTTTCTTTACCTGAGTGGGTCTTTCTTAGAAAATGGCCCCCTACTTGTCCCTTCCCATCCCTTCCCAGCCCTTAATCCCTTAAAAATGGTATAATACAGTAGTAGCATATTTTTTAAGCTCTTCAAATATGACGCTCAAGAAGCTGCGAGATTTGGAAAAATCAGTGACAGAGAAGATTTGCGAAAATCTTATTGTAAGTCTTTTCTTAGGTTGTCATAATGATGTCAAAATTTTTTTCAGGAGGTGCCCGAGCTGCGAAAAGATGCCATGAGCTCATTGGGAAAAAAGCTGGATAAAGACAATGTCGAAGAGACCCGAAAAAGCGCTATTGATATGTTTAAAGAAAGTGTTCGCGACCGAATGGAAGCCATATACCATGAAGAAACTGTATGTTTCGTTTCCCTCTCTTAACTTTGCCCTGTTTTCAAATCTCTTTTTTAGATTGAAGAGAAGTTTGCCAAGCTTGATGAAGACTCCAGGAAGATGAAAGGCAAGAAAGGATGGCGCCCATCGGGAGATCCGCAACTAGACACATACGCTTCTCGGCGACCTCTGCTTGTGGCCGAAATTGAGCGTTTGGGAAAGGCGAGGGAAGAGTTGGCCGACCAGTTGGAGGTTAGATTTGTTTTTTTCAGATCTTTCCAGTACTACTGCTGATTTTCCAGTCTAAAAGAGAAGGTTTTCTGGAGTTGAAACAGAAGGTGGACACATGCATGGCTGAGCTTGCTACACTCTGAAGTACTCCACAAGAAAAATTGCAAATCACTTTACCTATATCCCTTTGTTTGTACAGCATGTTTGTTTCGATCCAATAAATTTATCGATGGTTTCTTCTCCTCATGAAATGGTTTTCCATTCTGTAAAACACTAGCTTTTTTATCATCTGGTTTACAAAAATTAACACTGCGGCTTGCGAAGCAGGGGATGTTTATTAGGGCATTAGTCAGAACCAGATTGCCTAGCCTTCGCTTGACAAGTAACCTTTCTGGAGTTTCATCTTCGGCTGATGCTCATAAGAAAGAGTCAGTTTCTCTGCTGGTGGATGAATTCCGTCTGCAAGAGTTTGGAAAGAAATATTTGGGGGACAGAAAGGTTTTATTGTCCATTATTTGTTTTGGCAAGAGTATTCATCTTCAGGTTGCATTTACTGAGCGACTGGAAATCAAGGACTGGCATGCTGTCTCAAAACCTTTTCCCATATACAGAGTCACTAATGCTCAAGGGGATTTCCTGGATGTCAGCCTAGAGAAAGATTTTTCTAAGGTAGATGGCTTTCCTGATGAAAAAAGACTTTTGATGCCCTTTTTTTTACCGTAGGAGTTGCTGATAGACATTTACAAAAGCATGACAAAGCTAAACACCTTGGACAAAATCATGTACGACTCTCAACGACAGGGTCGCATTTCCTTTTACATGACTAATTTCGGCGAAGAGGTTGGTTTTCCGCCCTAAATTTCTTCCGAGACTCTACTGTCTTATACCCCCTCCCCCAATGTAACTGTCACAAAATATATGTACCATCCCTCCTAACCTATTTCAATGCCTTAATAACGGTAAAGCGAGTCGTTTTGAGCCGGTCCTTGGCGGTTAAGGGAGTTTTTTCTGCCACCCATTTGTACAATTTTTTGCCTTTTTTAAACAATTGGGGGCGTATAATACGGTAGTACCCCTTCCGCTTTATTTTATTGCTCATTGTATTTCAGGCTAGCCATGTCGGTTCTGCTGCAGCGCTGGATTCCAAAGACCTGGTTTATGGACAGTATCGTGAGGTGGGTGTGCTGCTACACAGAGGCTTTTCCATTCAGCAATGCATGAATCAGTGCTATGGAAATTACCTCGATTGGGGTAACTCATACTTGGATTTTCCGCTTTATTAAAATCCATCGTTGAGTTTTAAAGGAAAGGCCAAGCAAATGCCCGTCCACTATGGCTCTACCGAACACAATTTTGTGACCATTAGCTCTCCATTGACCACTCAGATGCCGCAAGCGGTTGGTTCGGCTTACGCGTACAAGCTATCAAATGCAAAAGCGAATGATGAATCAAAAAAGCGTGTTGTGTGTGTCTACTTTGGTGATGGTGCTGCCTCAGAAGGAGATGCTCATGCTGCCTTCAACTTCGCCGCCACTTTGGTGGTTTTCTAGAGTTTTCATTTTTTTTTAAACATATGTATGGAAGCTTAGAAATGTCCTGTGGTGTTTTTCTGTCGCAACAATGGGTATGCCATATCTACTCCTACTGCAGAGCAATACTCCGGCGATGGAATAGCAGGAAAAGGACCTGGTTATGGACTGCACACAGTTAGGTTGGACTTAATTAGTTAAAATAAATGAAATGCCCACGTGTTGCATCAAAACCAGTAGTTAAATGGGAATGGACCTGCCGCTGCACTGCTTGTACTGAAATTTTTATGGGACCAAGTCAGCGCATCGTCCCTCCGCCATAAATTTTCTAATCTAAATCTCGTATGATTTCTAAAAGGCATCCCTCTGCAACCTCGAACATAGTCAATTGCCCATCTTATAGCCAACTGGCCTCGCACAGCTCTATAGTTTTGTAGAAGGCTGTAATTTTATCTCGACTTACCTTGCAGAGTGGATGGAAACGACCCATTAGCCGTGTTTAATGTCACCAAAGAGGCCCGTCAACTGGCTTTGCAAAATACACCAGTGTTGATTGAAGCAATGACCTATAGATTGGGACACCATTCCACATCGGATGACTCAACCTCCTATAGGTTATCTGTAAAATTTTGCCAGTGTAAACCTCTCCTTATGTTCTCTCTTTTACAGATCCGAGGCTGAAGTACACCAATGGACTGAAAAAGACTTTCCTATTCTGCGCTTCCGAAAATATCTGCAAAAGAAAGGCTGGTGGAGTGAACAAGAAGACAAGGAATGGTTGGCTGAAGTTGCATTTATTTTGTTTTCCAGAGGCAGAGGTGACATGTATGTCCAGTGAAGTCCATCTGTAGGCGCAGCAGTTGGCATTTGAAAAGCTTTTTATGGATTAAGATAGGATGAGTAAGAGAGGATAATAGATAAGAGCACTCAACTCACACGCGCACATGGACTTTATCGTACATACCTGGCTTTAACCCTCCTTCTTAAAAAAAACACCTCATATCGTCATTCAGGTCCGAAAAGAAGTACTGCAGTCGATGAGCGCTGCGGAGAAAATGACTAAGCCTCCAGTGGGAGAAATGTTTGAAGACGTATACGAAAAGTTGCCTTGTGGTTTGGTCAAGCAGCAAGAAGAATTGACGGAGCATTTGCAACACTACGGTGAACACTATCCGCTAGACAAGTTTCAGAAATAGCAGTAATAATTCTTGGCTGGGCAGGGTCGTAACTGTGATGTTTTGTGTTGTTCCCAATTCATGTGCCAAATATTTCATTGTGAATTCGCAGGGCTTCTTTTGTGTGATAACTAGAGAGCGGATTTATATGGACGGAGAAATGTAAAATATGGCCATATATATGGCCAAAAATTTGGCAAAATATGGCCAAAATATGGAAATTTTTGAAAAATATGGAGTAATATGGATACATAAAATTCGATATAAAAACCTTTTTTGAACAACAAAATCTATTTTTCAGCTTCACAATTACATATCATATACATTGCAAGGTGTTCTGGCGTAATATTAGTTCTTTTTTCGGTAAGCAAGTTCTTGTAGACATTAAACGAGCGCTCTACATCGCAAGACACTATTGGAGCATATTTCATTGAGGCTAGCATGTTGAAATCCATATTCATATTGGCTCTGTCCCCATTGATCACCTTTGAAATTTCCACTAGTTGACCGATTCCTGGATTCTTTTCTAGCACATAGTTGAACTTGTCACGTACTTGTTGGCCAATTTCTCCCGGAACTGATTGTAAAGCAGCCTTCACACTAAACAGAACATACAAACTTTCGGCTAACGGCATTCCTCTTGTTTCGAGCCTTGTAATTGCATCTGGAATTATTGCAAAGTGTGACTGAATGTATGCTAGTTTATGCATAACATCGGCTTGATTAAAGGCTTTTACAGAGCTTTGTATAGCAACAGCATCACCCGGATTCAATTTTTCAATTACCTAAAAATAAATAAATTCTGACAAAAAATATACCAAAAAAATTCATACAGTCTTTGTTTCCTTAAAATTCTCCGAATAAAAGAGTGCGGCTTTTATCCAAGTTCCCCAGCGAGTTAGAATTGGCTCAGGGGGCAACGGTAAATTCTCACACACGCTTTTGTACAATGCAATACGAGCCAGCGCTTTTGTGAAAACCTAAGAAAGGAAAATAAAATAAATATTAACAAACAAATTTACTTTTTTGGTGTTAGATATGAGCTCATTTATTTCTGGAAAACTAAAGCGGATTTGTTCTGATACTCGATGCAACGCATGACAAACACAAGTAACATGAATCATCTTCGGATAAAGAGCAGAGAGGACATCCGCAGCTTTTTTCATATATGTAGCAGCATCGGTGACAAGCAGAAGCAATCTATTCTCCTTTTCTCCAGTATCAAGCAGAGCCTCTAAAAATAAAAAAATTCAAAGTTTAAGCTTTAATCAAAAATATTTACGCAATCCATCATTCACGAAACGAGCAATTGTCGAGTGATTGGTTTGCTGAAGCATCTTTACAGAAAACAAATAAGGGCGCGTCGCACCTAAAATAAAACCAAATTTCTAAGATATGTTGTACGGTTGTTTTTACTAAGGTGTTGACGTTTTCGTATTACCTCGACTTTCTAACTTCCCAACAATCAAATTTGCTACGTAGCGACCCATGATATCCGTTGTTTCGTCGACAGAAGCCCAAATGTACGAGGTTCCTATTTCAGTCTTAATTCGATTCAGTGCCTTAAATTTTATGTAAGGCTGCAAAAAAGAAAAGAAAGATAAACCTGTTGATATGATGCTTTCAAATAATTCTTACGCAAAGTCGATTCGTCCGGAATTTCACGTTTACAGTATTTCTCCAGAAAACTTCGAAGCGATGCATTAGAAAGCTTCTTGAACGGGATATTTGCTGCAATCAAGGCGTTGCATAAATCCTCAGAGAACGAATCAAGAGCGGTGTTTCCCAAAGCATCAGTCATAAATGGCTGCCTATTCTTGTTGCGTTCAAACGACTCGGCATTCTTCTGGTGCTTAGCTATAACACTGTGCTGCTTGAGCTGAAAAACTTCAGAGCAAGACACCTAAAACAAACGATAGTAAGACAGTGTAATTGAAAAGGCATTAAATATTACCTGTTTCGCGCACGGTTGACAATAAACCACCTTTCCATCTGACGTAAACACACCTTCCGGAAATTCAGAAATCCACTTCTTGAGCTGAACTTTTGACATCGCGCTTAAAAATCAAAAATTCGGAGAAAAATATGGAAAAATTGTAAAAAAGGCCAAAATATGGAAAAAATATGGCCAAAATGGCAAAATATGGAAGTTTCCATAAAATATGGAAAATATGGAATTTTTTTTCGCGTTTTTTAATCAGAAACCGCCACAAAACATGTTTTTATATCGTATTTAAGCCAAAAAAAGTCTCAGAAAAAATATGGAAATCCATATAAATCCGCTCTCTAGTGATAACATTAGACTCTCTTTATTGCCGATTTGTTGGTTGTGTTTGCTGATTGTGATCCGTTGCAAGATAAACCATATGAACAAAAACCTGGTGAAGATGGTACAAATTAAATTCCCTTGTCAGAAACCGTCAAACTATAGCTGGTGGTAAAGGGAAAGGCGAGGAGCTATGCGTAAACGTTAGCAACAGTAACGGGAATCACATCTATTCTTGTTTCTTCCTTGGCTCATATAAGTCGGCTATAGCGTCCAGCAACCCTTGATGCTGTTTCTCCGCCAAAATTCCTCAAGATAAGCGGCTAGGTGATCTCTCACAGTCCCACTTTGCATCTTATTACGCTTCTTCAAGGATCGCAACATTCTTTCAACCGTATTCGTATGTGCCCCGCTTTCAGGATCAACGAAATTCTTGTAATGATTAACTGTTAGATGCGCTAGAGTGAGCTCATTCTTCTCCAACCCAAAAATTTTTTTTTTAAACCGGGCTCAATAAGGGATAAGTAACGACTTGGATAAAAAAGGAAAAGGATAAATTGGATAAGGAGGTGTCGAGCTCCATCGCAAGGCTATTTAATTCATAATTTATTTTCCGAAATGCTTATTTGCCTTCCAAATAGAAACCATCTGTAACCAAAAAAGGACATTAGTCACTGTAGAATGGGTATTTGGGAGCAAAGTTATCTTCGCCGTATTGATTCAGCCGCTCCTCATCGGCAATGCTGGTCCGACCAAAACAGGACTCTCTGAAAAAAAAGGGTAAAACAACGGCTGAGCATGCTTTTTCCAAAAGTTATTCCAAGCGATTTTGCAGTGTATTCAGATACAGTCGACTCAAATTGTACTTGACGAACCTGTAATAAGGAGAGGGCAGACTGGGATACAGTTCGCTCAAAATAGAGCTGGGCATCCTGACCCTTTTCTTGGTAGAAATTAGGGCTTCAGTCTCTGCATTCAGATCTATACTCTCCTCAGCCGTTGTTATTCTGGTTGTGCCGGACTCATCAGTTATGGTCACTTCTATAAGTGCGGCTTCCACTGGAGCTACTGAATTCTGCTGCTGAGTCTCTGCTACACCAAGAGTTGTTAAGTGTTGCTCACTACTGGTTGTAGCACTCCTGACTTTGGAGAGGATGTCCGACAAAAGGGGGATCGTGCCGATTATGATGGGCAAGGTGGTCTTGGCACTGGATTGCGCCTACAAATAGCGTGGTATTTATAAATAAGTATTTGTAAGTGGGGTCGGTAAGTAGGGGTCGTATTTGGAATGTCTCTGTTTGTGTTTGTACGTCTCGGTCAGTTAGGCCTCCTCTCTCGGATGATACGAGGTTGGTCCGGACCAGGCTGGACGGCTTGGTCACTCTGCTTGGAGGATCAAAGATAAACCAAGCATAGAGAGTAGCTTGATACCTAATATACCATGTTTTACTACGTTTTTTTTTCAGTGGAACTCGTTGAG
>BBSZ01002577.1:0-27747 GCA_000981365.1 Subanguina moxae | reverse complement strand
CCTGAACTTTTGACATCTCGCTTAAAAAATCAAAAATATGGAGAAAAATATGGAAAATTTGTAAAAAAGGCCAAAATATGGAAAAAATATGGCCAAAATGGCAAAATATGGAAGTTTCCATAAAATATGGAAAATATGGAATTTTTTTTCGCGTTTTTTAATCAGAAACCGCCACAAAGCGTGTTTTTATATCGTATTTAAGCCAAAAAAAGTCTTAGAAAAAATATGGAAATCCATATGAATCCGCTCTCTAATAATAATATATCTTTTTCGAAATTGTGTTTTAACCCAACTTAAACACTCCTAAAAACTACTGAGTAACTGTTATCTGTACTTTTAAATTCCAAAAATTGGTTTTTTGAGCATCACAAATTTAGATTTTTGACTTGGTTCATCAATGTATAGGCCTTACATGTGGAAGTTAAAACGATACATACGGAGCTGATATCCCACCCCTTAAAAAGTTTTATTATGCTCTTTATTTATTCGCAACATACAATTTAACGAGTCGTGACCAGAAATGGCACAAAATATCATTTTCAACAATATTTTGGCCCTAACCTCGAATCCAGCCCATATACTGACTTGGTACTTAAAATGTGTATTTTATCTAGTTTTTTTTGTTACAAAAACAGAAAGAGCAAGGTTTACTGCTAACATATGCTAGTCTATCTTAAGCCCAAAACTTAGTTGAACAATAGTATAAAAAATTTACTTTGGTGAAACCTCTCTACCCCATAATTTTAACAATTTGACCGTCTAAAATTTGCAGGAGTTCACAAATAGCCATTCAGAAATCTTTGATTGACATTGTAAGTAATTTTTTCAGCTCCAAAAAAATTTCGGTCCAGAAATAGTCGCGGACAAAACCTCAGTTTTTGGGGTTTGGTGGCTGAAATCCCACAAACTAAAGGTTTCAACCAACTTTTTGCGTTCACCCAATAGACATACTCCTCAGTTACCAGAAACTACCCATAAATGATTGGTTCAGTTGATTTTTTTTAAATTACATGCTCGAACGTTAAATTCCACCCCGTATTGGGGCCCGAAAAAAAATCGTAAGCACTTGCTTCCCAGTGTTTCTTGAGACTTTATTTATCAAATTTTTTATTTTTTTTTACACAGTTTTAACAAAAATATCTCGGTATTGTAAGGCACCATTTTTTTAAGTTTTAGTCATCAAACCCCAAAAATTGACAGTTGGGTACGAGGTTTTGTCCGCGACTGTACATCTTGAGGTTATTCCTTTTTTTGCCTTAAAAACAGCTTTTTTCAATGAAATTAGAAGTCCAATTTTCTCAATAAAAACTTTGTTAGCTGAATTGTTGCATGGAAAACTAGGTGCTATTGCAATTATTGTAAAGAACAATGGAGTCTCAATTGAAAAATGGAGTAACAACGATCTTCAAAAATCTCTTCTCTACAAATGATATCAAACTATATTATTTGTTTTTTTGATAATTATTCCACAGCAAAATAATTCAGGTCCTGCAGCCCTCAATTTTCTTTGACGAAGAATTTCTTAGAAAACAGATGGAGGTAAGTATATGTTAAAGGCAGCTTTAATTTTTTGATTTTATTATTACAGTCGAGTCTCGCTATAACGGCACCCCTGGGGACCAGCTTAGGGTGCCGTCATAGCGAGACTCGACTGTACGTAAATACAGGCTCCCTCTCACAATGTGAAGGCGCTGAGAAGGGCCAACCAGTCTGACTTCCACTACTGGCATGAACGAGACTGGGTGATCATGATTGAATGGGCCAAGACAATTGGTGTGTATGAGCGACTTCCGCTTAGTGATAAAGTGATAAACTTTTTTTTTTTTCTTTTACACATTTTGTTCAGTTGGCTCTACTTCGGCACTCAGCCATCACCTACCCCTCCTTAATCCAGTGCTTCTATACACCAGACATGGGTCCAGACACTATTGTTTTCCCTAATGGTGCTTACTTCGACAGGACTCTCGAGGCAGATAGGTAAGGTTTTTGGGACTTCTGTAAGTCGGCACTTTATGATAAGTCTCCAAAGGTGTCGGCTTACAAAGATTTGTCCGTATCATCTTGTTCCTATTATAAAACACGAATTTAAGTTGGGAAAATATAATTGAACTAAGTTGAGCAATAAAAAATTGAATAAAGGTAACAGTTTGATACGGCGATGAAATTATGCTCTCCTTGATTTGTTTAAATGCTCGAAAAAAATCAAGACTGTGCTTGTGCATATTGCTATTTGACAACTCTAATCAATAAAGTAACATTCTAGCTTGTAATCTTTTTTAGACCAGCTGGTTTCCAAAGAAAAAAGTTCAAAATGCTTGACAATCTACTAAACCCTATCCGAAAAATGAAAAGTAGGATTTTTACATTTTATTAAAAAATGGATTTTTTATTTAGTTGATATCAATGAATTTGCTGCTGCCAAAGCCATCTTCTTCCTCAATCCAGGCAAGTGTACTAACTATTAAAGTTGTTTTACTATCTTTGCCTTTCGCTGTGTTATATACATGTATTTAGCATATTTTAGATGCGGACGACCTGTCAGTAGATGTGCGAAACCTAATAGCTGATACTCGCAGCTCTCTCACAAATGCTCTTTATAGGTAGGTAAACGAGTTTGGGAGGATTAAAATGAAAATAACTTTGACATATTTTTGTGTGAAATACCCTAATGTTTATGAAATATCCTAATGTTTATATTTTTACGGTACGTGACAAAATAACGCCGCGCAGAAGCATCGCCGCGGCCGAAACATCGCCGCGGATAAAGCACCGCCGGCCATAACATCGCCGTACATAACATCGACGGGACAAAATGTATTTAAAGTATTGTGTATTGAGGAATCAACAAAAAGGTTTTTTGAGTCCACTTTTTTTATTTTACAGACAATAACCTGCAAAAAGACTAAGAATAGATGCAGTCAGTAAAAATAACATGAATGTTATAACAATAATGATAATAATATCAACAAAATATTTCCAAAACAGAAAAGCCTTCTCTAACCATTGCTGTTTCTTCTCAAACCCAGCATTTTGAACTTGTTCGATTTGTATATATTCTTCGCATTCCACCTCATTTCGATATAAACTTTTGCTGGAATTTTTGTTTCACTCTGATGCCGGCATCAGGGTTGCGGGGGCCCGGGTTTTGGGTAGGGCTGGGTTTTTCGGTAGGGAGGGAGTTTTCGGTAGGGATGGGGTTTTGCGTAGGGCTTCAGGGACGACTTGCCCGGTATCCCCAACCCTAGTCAGAAACACGACTCCGCCCGCACTCCAGGGCCCGCAAGCTCCAGGGCTAGCGACGAAATGAAAACTCGCCGAAGTTCAGCATGACGCGCGGCACCAGAGTCGGCCAAGTTCAGATTGGCGTCTGGATAGGGTTGGTATCCTGTGTGGGGTTGAGCTCCTGGGTGAGGTTGGGTTTCTGGCAAACGCGTCCCTGGGGCCCTACCCAAAAAACCCCAGCCCTACCCAAAAAACCCCAGCCCTACCCAAAAGCCCAGCCCCCACAACCCTGATCTGGGGCTCGACCCTGATGCCGGCATCAGGGTGAAACAAAAATTCCGGCCCACTTCGCTGTCAAAAAGTTGACACCGGAGTGAGCTGGAATGCGAAAAATATATACAAATCGAACAAGTTCAAAATGCTGGGTTTGAGAAGAAACAGCAATGTTTAGAGAAGGCTTTACTCTTTTGGAAATATTTTGTTGATATTATTATCATTATTGTTATATTATTCATGTTATTTTTACTGACTGCATCTATTCTTAGTTTTTTTGCAGGTTATTGTCTGTAAAATAAAAAAAGTGGATCTATATGCAGGTATCATAAATCCTCTAATAGACGGGTACACTAAATTAAAAAAAAAAAACTTGTTTTTGGTATTGTGTATTTGACCTATGTTTTGCTTGTGTCTTCTGAACATGTTATGTATCGAAATGTAGCCTACACTCTAAGCTATGTTTTGATATATAACATGTCCGGGAACTTGCAATAAATTATACGTCAAAAACACAATGCCACAAACAAGCTTTTTGAATTTAGAGTGTCCTTCTATTAGAGGATTTACGGTATGCTCTTGGACAAAACCTAGATGTTAAAATATATTTTATTGTATTGCTAACGTAAAGTCAAAATCTTTTTAGATGTTGAAATAGAGTAATTATTAAAATAAATGCATTAGTCTTTTTCAGATACATGGTAAAAAAGAGAGGGAATGAAGAAGCGGCTGACCGCTTCGGAAAGTTATTGGTAGGTTATTTAGTTACTAATACTTTTTTTGGAAGTATTTTTATAAATCTTAACCTTTTATATATGGTGTCCATAATTTCTGATTTTAGCGAAAAATTTTGCGGCTGAAAATTTTTTTACAATTACTTAACAACTTTTAGTTGTTAGGCACAGTAATAGCCACAATAGCAGTGGAAGCCAAAGAAGCAGTGGTCGTGGCGGACTTCTTTGAGCAAATTCACTTTTCGGTAAATGCAGTTTGAAAAAAAAAATATTAAATGGTGAAAAAATATTAAGTTAATTTAAGGTTAACAAGTAGTTGTAGCCGGTTTTCAAATTTTTTGAATTCACAAAATGTGAAACTCTAATCTCTGCCTTGAATATGAAAAATTTGTCCCTAAGCAACTTGGTGTCACGGCACACCTTTTTTTATCATAATAGTATAATATAACAGAGTATACCAAAACAAATTAGAAGAGGGGTCATTTTAAGTCATTAGAACACATCAGGAAAAGTTGGACAAATACCGTATATTCTCCATTAATACCACCCTCTCCATCGATCCCACCCTTCCGAGACGTATCTATAATTAGACTCACCCTTTCTATTAACCCCACTTAATTAAGTCATATTTGTTAGACCTAAAAGAGTTTAGCCAATATTTGAGTAAAAGAGACTGCCTTCATCTTTTCTTCCACATAACACAAAACATAAATCACATAAAATAAACTTGACAACATGACCGAGAACCAGCGTATGTTCTGTTTCAGTAAAAATTGCTGTAAAGTTATGAAAGGTGTGTTTTTGAAGTAGACTTGAACTTTTTGATGAATTGACTTAGAGCCGAAAAAATATGCACACTAATTTAGAAAACAACCTGATACAAATGTTTACTCAAATCTTTATCTCAAAAAAATGTTTTCAGTCATTTGCCAAACAACTGCTGTTTGGTCTGCAGAGCGATGAGGAAGCCATGGATGTAGGCAGTGGAGTCCCCACCACCACAACTCATCTAAAAGGAGTGCACACCATCATGACCAGACTGCATGGGGGAGAACAGCAGCAGAAGGAGCACTGCCCTACGCACTACCAAATCAGTAATGATGCTAGAGCAACTTTCTAAATTGATGGGTTTTCCCTGCCATAGATCTCCTCCATGTGCACATACACACGTATTTGTGATGGTAGCAAATACTAATCTAAGGGGATGGCTGATTCTTGTTTAATATGATTTTAGTGAATTTTTAGATTATTTATATTTTCAATGAATAGAGATAGCTGAGTGAAATTTGATTTAAATGTATTTGGTTTTTTTTTAAGTGTGGGCCGGCCGTTCTATCTTATCATAGCTAGCCAAAGATGCGAGCCTCGCAAGACAAATACAGGAAAACAACTACGAGGCACAATATTGATATTTTTGCGCTTTAATTTTAACAAATCTACGCGAAAGCAATCGGTACCAATCTTACTGTAAAACTAAGATTATCAGAGGAGGCGTATGATAAAAATAAAATTTTTATGTCTTGCGTTCAATTTAATATCTAAAAATGCTAAAAATATAGTTTTTGCATATTTTCGCTTTCTTTATGGAACACAAACAATATAATAAGGTTTTTTAGATTCTGCGCCTAAAATTACCGTAGTCAACATCCATTGCGCCCGGGAGTCTGCTTGATGTATTTTGTATTTTGGATTGGGCGCAATATTTATTTTTGCCAAACATCGGGGCTCCACATTTTTTGGCTTAAATGGAAATCCGTTACGAAATTAGTCAGTGAACCAGTCAAATTACTGATTTACTTTGTTTAAAACTCGATTATTTTAGCTGTTTTTTAATGATCTTTTCTAATTTTTTTTCAACATGTAATCATAGATCTTTTTTTTAAGTGAGATTTTACCTGAATTGGTGTTATTTAAAATGTTGAAGATTAAAGCCCTGGAACGTAAATACCTCTCGCTTCACTTTAAGACCTTTTGTTCCAACTTTTTCTAACAACTCGAATCATTTGATGTTTCGACGGATAGAGGAGGTCCCAGAGTAGAAGACAAAAAAAAATGTTAGCCCAATAAAAATGTTAGTGAGGTTCCCTGAAAAACTCCGCAACAAAACTCTCAAAGAAAGTTTCGAAACAGGGTAAATTACTAATTTTACGCAAAAAATTACCTACAGTCTATTTTTAACAGCTCAAAAGACCCTTAAAAGCCTTTGGAGATGTTACTTTTTTAAAGAAACTAGGATCATCAAGTATTACTATATTGTTTTTATCATAAAAAATGTGTATGCTGTTTCAAAACCATGTTTAGAGTTTAAAATGTCTGTATATGTTTGTTTAAGGTGTGAAAATTGCATCAAAATAAAGAATATCTATGTCAATTTCTTCCAATGCATCTCAATATTCTAACTTTTAATTGCCTAATTTATTCAATTTTTTTTGAAAAACTAATCACTTCTGCCACCAATACGAACATAGAATGTAGTGTAGACGAGCACTGCCAACTTCATTGGCCAAATGCTGTGTGCAAACGATCTAAGTGTGCCTGTCCTAATAACTCTATAAGGAGGGCCAGTGATTCAAATGGCTGGGTGTGTCTGTCTCTTTTTGATGCTGGTAGGTTAAAAGACCATTGTCATCACAGAGAATTGCAATTTGACAAATTTATATGCACTTGTGGCAGATTCGGGTGTAGCATCATTGATAAAAGTGTTTTTGGTAAGTAGTACTTTTGGTAACAAATCTTTTTGGTAAGAAAAAATTTTGGTAAAAAATGTTTTGGTAAATGGTTGACTTGGTAAGAATTCTTTTGGTAACCTGTGGTAATGGTAAATTTGATTTTCGTAAGCAGTTTGTGTGGTAGATGTTGCTCTTCAAATAAAGTATGTTTTGAATTTTTTCCTTTAGTTAGTTATGCTTTTTTCGTCCTAAAAGCTATGCGAAATACTAGTTTTTTTACTTTATTTGCTTTGTCTTTCAGATGTTGGTTTTTGACGAAAGTGAGCTTCTCAGTGACGAGGAGGATCAAGGAAACCTGCTTAGTGATCAGTCGGATGACTACTCAGAAAATAGTGAAGATGAAGAACCGACTGCACAGCGCTCTAGGATCGCTCTTCGAAAAGTTAATTATGAAGGATCAGCAAGTGAAAGAGAGCGGGTCGTAGCTATGACACAAAACGGCATTGGTTGCAACACAAGGACACCGCGGAAAGTCCGTAGAAGAACAAATAAGATCTCTTAGGTAATTCATTGTACTGTTAGATGCGTGCTATGCGTCACATTCCCTATTGTTTCATTGAGTTTATTTGATGCATTTTATTACATTGTTTGGTCTGGTCTTCAATTGTAATTATTAAAAAATGAAGAAAAAAAACCTAACAAAAATATATCAAATAGACATCTGCATCTACCAAATGGGCTTGTTTAGTGGTCTTAATCCACTTGGTTTAGCTAGTTCGTTGTTAATACTGGTGTAAGGTACCCAATAAACATTTTTAAATTCAAAGTTGTTGAAAACAGAAGTGCATTGAGTAAAAAACCCCTATAACTTTACATGAATAGCAAAAGCCAAATAGCAAAAGAACACCAGACAAGGGTTACCAAAATGAGTCCTTACCAACATCACAGTTTACCAAAAGAATTCATACCAAGACAACCATTTACCAAAAAGATTCCTTGCCAAAAGTACCACTTACCAAATCCGCCCGCAGATTCTATTTCTTTTATCAATGCACTCTTTTGCGCTGCATAAATTTTTTTGAAGCACCACCAATTAGTTTGGTAGACAAAAAAAAAGTTCCTGCACACATTCAGATTTGAACGCTGTCAATGCTCCAAATAATAAGCAGACCGCTGGGTTTGAGTAGATAGATCTAAAGGGAAAATCTATTCAAACAACCTATCTATTACACTTAAGAGCCTATTTGATGTTTGTGCCTGCAGGCGTATTTTTTTAATAATGCCTGCTGTTTTAAGGACTTATCTTGTAGTGACTGGCATGCTGGGTCCCCCATTGTCTTGGTTGGTTGAAATTACCTTTTTATTAAATTAAAGAAAAACATATATATACGGATTTAGCCCATTGCCAGAAAACGCTGGTTTTCGGGTCATTTTGAAGAATGAAAACAATCAAATTGTGTTTTGCAAATCGTCAGTTGGCAATTCTACTGACATACAGTGTCCACGTGATTATGAGTCAATAATAAATTTGATAAAGTTTATCAAAAAAAAAAACAAATAAAGATGTATTTAGGTGCATAAAGTCCATAGGTACATTCGGTGACCAGTGGGATGGAGTCTGCTGTCCTAGAAGAGGTAATCATCGCTATTAGCAGAATATTATTCAGAAATATTGCGCGACATACTCGAATATTGCAATCCATTGCAATTAGGTCGGCAATGTTGGCTTCGAACAGTAAATGCGGTACCTAGACTCTATGTTTATAAACCTAAATCGCAAGGCTGGGGTTTCGGGTAGGGTTCCAGGGACGCTTTGCCCGGTATCCCCAACCCTAGCCAGAAACCCAACCCCAGCCAGAAACCCAACCCCAGCCAGAAACCCAACATCACCCGGACTCCAGGGCCCACAAACTCCAGGGTTAGCGACGAAATGAAAACTCACCGAAGTTCAGCATCACGCGTGGCACCTAGGGTCAAATTCAGATTGGCGTCTGGGTAGGGTTGAGCTCCTGGGTGAGGTTAGGTTTCTGACTAGGGTTGGGGATAGCGGGCAAGCCATCCCTGGAGTCCCACCCAAAACCCCATCCCCCCCAACTCTCATGCCGGCATCAGAAGCTCGACCCTGATGCCGGCATCAGGGTGAAACAAAAATTCCAGCACACTCCGTTAACTAAAAGTTGATAGCGGGCTGTGTTGGAATGCGAAAAATATATACAATTCGAACAAGTTCAAAATGCTGGGTTTGAGAAGAAACAGCAATGGTTAGAGAAGACTTTACTCTTTTGGAAATATTTTGTTGATATTATTATTATTATTGTTATATTATTCATGTTATTTTTACTGACTGCATCTATTCTTAGTCTTTTTGCAGGTTATTGTCTGTAAAATATAAAAGTGGACTCAAAAAACCTTTTTGTTGATTCCCCAATACACAATACTTTAAAGACATTTGGCGATGTTTTGTCCCGGCGATGTTATGGCCGACGGTGTTTTATCCGCGGCGATGTTTTATCCGCGGCGATGTTTCGGCGCGGCGTTATTTTGTCACGTACCGTAAAAAAATGCAAATTTTGACACAACCTAATATTTTCATTAACTATTTCGTTAATACACTTAGTTGTTGTTATTATACCTACAAGAATATCAAAATACCTACAAGAAAAGCTTTATTTAAACACTTATTCAATAAGTCACCTACGAAAATTTTCTATATCAGCTTTGTGAAAAAAAATTCATGTGGAAAAATTTACACGTGATTAAATTTACATATTGACGAATTTGTGTGAGCGAATTTGGTGCAGGCAAAACTACCTAGTGTTTTTTAGAAATATCTTGCAAGGTTCAACCAGAACGTGATCAAAGCGGTGTCTGGCTAGTGCGGTGGTACTTTAACGGCTCCACGTGTGAGAAGTTCATGTGGAATCCAGAAGCAACTTCATCGCCAAACACTTTCCAAACAGAGCAGCATTGTATTACGTATTGTGAAAAACAAGAAAATATAGAACCTCAATAAATTTATTTCATGGCTCAGCGCTAATAAAGTACATTAGCATTCTATATATAACTGCACTCAACTTTAAACACTTTTCAACACAGCTCCTATTTTTACTGGAATTTTTCTTTCTGAGGAATCACACTAGGTAAAAAACTTTACGAATTCAGATTTAACGGATGTCAAGGGTGGCAATAGTCAAAAATGAAAAAGATGGGGGGGGGGGAACTAGAATGTTGTTACGCAAAGCTTTTCTCTTCTCTTTCTTGTTCCATTGGACATGTCTTGTTAATCTTTTAACAATTGTACACTTCACACAGTCTTTGCTTCTATAATCCTGCAAAAATGACTAAGCTTTTATCAATTCATAAAATATTTTTTAATTAGAATTAAGCCTTGTCAATTCTATTATTGATTTCTAAAAGTAATTAATAATATTCAATAAAATTTTTACATTTCCTAGTTTTTCATATTCTATGAGCAATCTATTTTGTCGTCGACAGACACGTCTTCTTCAACTCCCACAAAATATGTGTCTTTACAGGAGGTATTGGCGCAAATACAAATCTCTTGTTTCTCCTTCAGGGGCAAGTCTATAAGAGGGAATAGAAGAGCAAGAAGTGCCTGTCTGCCCATCCCACATATGCTACTAGGGTCTTGTGATGCTCTGCTGCTAACTGGCCGGTCTGTTGTTGCTGCCCTTTTCTTTCTTCTCTGCCCTCAATGTATTGGATGTGAGTACCTGTTTGTGGACAACGCTCTCGCGCTTAAATCTTCTCCTCATCGATTTTAGAGCACTCAATCTTTTAAGTCACGGAAGTTTAAATTTGAAAACAAGATTGTGCGTTTCTGCCTCTTTTTAATAAGCTTTTGTTTTTTAAATATCTTTAACTTTCAACTTCTAAATGACTGAAACCTAAAAAATGTATAAGCATCTCAGTTAAAAAGTAGGGAACTGGGAAAAGAAATTTTTTTGGGTAGGACTCATTGAAGAGTGGATAGAGAGCTGTGTTAGGAATTCCCCTGGAAATACCATCAAAATTTTCCGCCGAGTGTCCAAAACGTCCACTCAAATTGTTCAGAAAGTTCTCCGCATGTGACCTTAAAGAAGTATTGGAGCCTCTCGTTTCATAATGAATTTTTGGTACTTATGGATTATAACGCCCTTTTTAATTTTTTTCCAAAGTTGTATTTGACAATGTTTTATTGTTTTTATACGTGTTTTTAGAAAAATGCCGCTTAATGGCAACGCGTTTTATTTGCCCAGGACACCGCATAAATGATAGTGGCGTACATTTTACATGTATGCCTATAGTTTTTCGAGTGATTGGTCTCTAGGGTACGCTTATGCCTGAATCTCACTCCCCTACCCCAAGCCACCTACGCCAACGGAGGGTGCCTAGGGAGCCTGGGGTGTGATGCACGCATGAGCTTACCGTAGAGATTCATCCGAGCAAAAAAGGCATGTTGTGTATGCCTTCCACTCTTATTTTTGCAAATCTGGACAAATAAAGTGGCGTAAAAATGATTGCTAATTGTCTTAGGTACAATTTCGTGGATCCTGCCAAACGGGGCATAACAGGCCATCTGTTTAGTTATGATTTGTTTTTTGCGCTTCTAATGCAAATTTATGCTTAAAAATGTCGTTACAATCACTTTAGAAAAAAATGAAAACGGGGTATAACCCATAAGCACCGAATTTTCCTTAAGTCAAATTCTCATTAATAAAAATACTTACCGCATTTTCATTAACGCAGCGACATGTCGCTCTACTTTTAACCTGTAAAGTTTTTATGGACTTCGTGTTAAAAATGCAAAAATGCTAAAATAATCTACAAATTTTCTACTTTGAATAATATATTAAATAGAAAAGGTAGTTGAATGCAAAAAGTGCTTTCCCATCAAAAAATTTCCTTCTTGATAAGATTGAACATTCCATAAGAACACTTACTAAATAGTGATAAAAAATAATAATGTTTCAGTCACCTCGCGGAATTAATTTTATATTTCTATGGTAAATTTTTCGGATTAATTACAGATTCATCCTAGATTATTGCTAGAAGGATATGTCCAATGGCCTTTACACTCTATCGTCTGTTCTGCTCCACTCCTTGCTCCATAAAGTCTGAAAATTTGATATATTAATCAAAATTGAATTTATTCACTTTTTATTAAGAATAAAAAACGCGGAATGAAATGCTTAAAGAGGCATATTCGCGAGTGTCAACGCGATTTTACATGTTTGAATTGGCGGAACCACTTTTGCTTCAGAGTATATTCTAACGTCATTTTTTCTTGCTTATTGAAATTTAAAAATGCTCGTGTTTTCAATGCTCGCTATTTTTTCTGATTATTGTCGTTTCTTCTACCAAATGGTGGTTTCCATTTTTGTTTTTAGATGTGCTAGCCAAAAGCCATGGATGAGTCAGCCGACAAACTTGTAAGCCATTAAATAATTTTCTTCACTAACGGCCTAGAGGTTCCTCGGCTCACTCATCCACGGCTTTTAGCTAGCACACCTGAAAACAAAAATAGAAACCAGCGTGCGGTAAAGGGTACGAGAGAAATCAGAAAAAAATAGCAAGCATTGAAAAGACGAGCGTTTAAAAATTCCAATAAGCAATAAAAATGACATTGAATTTCAAATCCAAATTTGTTATCTAAAGCAAAAGTGGTTTTGCCAATTCAAACGTGTGAAATCGCGTATTATCAAGAAATTGAATTAAATTGGCTTCAAGAAAATGAGAAAAGATGTGATACTTCATAATTTGATACTTGTGGGTTATCCGCCCGGATTTTATAAAATTTTCAAGTCGTTGTTAATCGACGTTTTTTACACGTTGATTCCTTTTTTTGCGCTGAAACCAGGATTAATGCATGTTTTTAGGAAAATATAAAGTATAAAAGTTGATAAAAATTATGCATAGGGATGTTGTTGGAGTCAATTCAAAAAATTTTATTATAAAATGTGTGCGGATAGCCCATAAGAACCAAAAATGTTTAAGGAGCAGAATCTGAAGTTGGCTGTCAGTTTTCCCTTCTTGGACGTGAGCTGTTTAAGTCTAACAATTTTAAAATAATACATAGATTGTAAATTTTAGGAGGATGGCGAGAAACATAGAGCGGAGACTGTGAGCAGTGCAGAAAGGGACAAGGAAGTGCGATGGATCTGTGCCATGGGCAGGAAATTAGGTTTTGGTCTGAACACAATTGGGTGAGCTTTTTAGTTTGGTCAAGTTTTGATGCTTATTATATAGTTTTTAGACTGACTATTGCTATTCTGGATCGCATTCTCTGTACTGTTTTGGTTCGCTCAAAGTGAGTTAATAAGACATTCTTAAAATTATAAGGTAACCTTAAGGGCTTGTTTTGCACTTTCTGAACAGATTTTAGTCACGTTAGATAGCCAATATTCGGATTTCTGTCAGCTCCGTGCAAACCTAGTGTCCATGGCTTAAAAAGTAAAAGTTGAAGAAAATTTAAAGAACAACAAAATAGAATAGCCAATATTCAAATAAAACACTGAACAAAACTCAGGTGCGTGCTTTATCTTTCTATATTATTACTACAGTCGACTCTTGATATAAGAGCACCTCTTCGGATTGTCTAAGTGTTCTTATAGCAAAGGTGCCATTACAGCTAAACTTTTATAAACAAAAATTATCCAGAATGTCGCTAGTATTCTCCTTCATTTTTAATTGTTGTGGCCCATCGATCCGGCAAGCCTTTCAACCAAAACACCTGCCTTTTTGATTCGATTTGAAAGCTTTATAGTCGGTTGGCGCAAGATCAAGAGAATACGGCGAATGAAGCAGAACGTGCCACCGAACTCGATGGAGATGGTCTTTTGATACCTCTGAAACATGTGGCTTGGCTAAGAACAAGAAAAAAAATTAAGAACAAGAAAGGACAGGCGTTTTGGTTAAAAGGCAGCGTGTAAAAAATGTAAACGGATTAGCAAACAAACATAACAGTTAATACTAATTATAGGTATATCAATTGTGTGGCCGTAGCAGCACTGTACTTGGCAGTCAAATTGCATGAAGAGTATACCTCAGATGAAGAAAAGGACAAGAGTGTCTTTGATGCGGCTCATTTAGTCTCCCAATTAAGAGTGCACTACAGTGTGGCTGAACTCAACCGAATGGAACGATCTCTGTTGCGAGTGCTCAATTGGGATTTGATGCTTCCGAGTTGCGACCGCTTTCTGCAGGCAATGCTTGTGGTTAGCTCAGCTTTTTGATACTGCAGATTCTTTAACTAATGTGGATAGAATAATTAACGAAGTCGGCAAAACTTTTGAAACCTCTAGTCGAATTTTAAACCGGCCCTTCGTAAATTTTGAAGAATTTTAAAGCGAAAAAAGGTTTTCACAGCAAGGAAATGGTTATGGTGTCGAAAAATGCCTAGCCTAAAAAGTAGTAGCACTGAAATATCATGTTTTTTTAAACTTTTGTTTCGGATAAAGAACAACAATTAGATTTAGGAAGTCAAAAGTCGGGCCCAATCTTTCTCTGGATATATAAAAAAGTATGCTTACTAAAGTTTATTTATGCAGTGGGTCTCAGTTAATTAAAATCACCACATTTTGATCAATTTTTTAGACTTTATATGGTATCTAGATATTTTACTTTGGTTGCTCAAGTAAAAAAATAACTATTTGGTCAATTTTTTTTAAAAAGGTCTGCACTACCTCAAAAGCATGCTTTGTACACGTTTCAGGCCTAAAACTTTGAAAAAAATGTCAATTCTGAGAGTACAGTATATAATTCACTTTAGTTTATTATTTTTTGTTTACTTTCTCATTTTTTTTATTTCAGGTAATCGGAGCACCTCATTTGGCAGATACTTTGGCTTTACGGGAAAACTTTGAGCGTGTGGTGTCGGCATGGCAGCTGGCTTGTGCATTCCGACCCTCTATTTTGGCTCTTTCTCTACTATCGCTGATGCTGCAAATGACTTCTACTGAATGGTTCCGCATTACCCAGTCTTTGAAACAGATTTTCAAGGTCAGTGAAATTCTGCCAAACAAAGAAACATAACAATTTAACATAAAAAAAAAGAAGTCAACGGTGTCACAGGCCGAGAATAAGGTATTTGCTATTGAAGTTACATTCAATGAGCGGGTATGTGTCCTCTGTATCAATGAAAATTATTTTTATTTTCTTATATGGTGTGTGACACGTAAATTGAATTTGTAATGTTTTTTTGCATTTACATTAAATCCAGTCAAATATCATTCATTTTACAGATTGACGACCTACAATTCATCAAGTGCCGCAGCGAAATGGCTGAAATGTTCAAGCGGCAACACTTTGACAGTAGCAAAGAAAACAACATTAAAATTCAAAAGTACAAGAGCATTGCAACCCAAACATTTACTAGTCCATGCTCCTATAAGTCACGCAAACGCTCTCGCCAAGCCATTGCGGACGAGGATGGCTACTATTTTAGTGACCACAACATTGCAGGCAAAGGGAATGAGGAAGAGGCCAATCTAAACAGAGATGTGCTTCATGTGCTTTACAATATATTGAATGCTCAGCTGGACTGAGCGGATGTAAATGTCAGTTTTACTAGTTTTAAATATTTTTCGGCGCTACTCGGTTATATCCCCTCTCCAATCCTCAGACTTACTCGGTTATGCCGACAATTCCGGCTGGGGGGGGGGGATGATTGTGTATTGCAATCCTATTTTGGTTTCTTTATAACGAAAGTATTACTTAAACATAGTTTTTAAACACTTTTAGAAAACTTGATTTTGGGCGGGGAGAGGGCATATAACCGAACAGCATCACTTTTTGTTATCTATATTGGTCCATTAAATTCAAGTTAAAAGCTGATTTTAGCTTTTGGATTTTAATTTCTTGATTTATTTCTTTGATTAATTTCATTTAGTGAAAATTTTTGTAAAAAAGTTAGAATTTCTTTAGAAGTGTAGCGTATATCTAATAATACATCACTCATGACTAAAAAAAGCTAAATTTTCAAAAGTCTTTAATTGCGCGATTATATTGGGTTAGCCCATAAATTATGGCGTTTTTATTTTTATTTTTTAAAATTTTATTATCCAAAAACATGCAAAATGACAACAAATTAATCAATAATCTATTCTATGTTGTTGTTTACGACTTGCTCCCATCGCTCAACAAGCTTCTCAATGCCTCGGTGGTTCAATCGCTTCCAAACGAACTCAACAGGGCGTCCCGACCGAGACAAGTCTTTGAGGTCGAAATTGCCATTTTTGAATCGCTTAAACAAATTTTGAGATTTTCTATCAGGCATCGCTTTTTCTCCATACACTTCACGAATCTCTCGAGCTGCTTCTGCGGCTTTGGCACCTCGATTAAACGCAAAAGGAAGATGGTGTCGAAAATGCTCATTTTTGACAACTTGACACTACATTTCAGTGAACTTATAATTGATGAAAATTAATTCCATTGAAAAAACCAAGTACACCATCTTGTAGAGCGAGAAGATCTCTTTTCAATAACACAAAACATTATGCCAAAACAACCTATTTTTAAATCGCCAATTTAAGTTAAAAAAACGCCATGACTTATGGGCCAACCCAATATCTAGAAATTACTATGTTTTTAACTCTAAAAATTTAGAATTTATTACAAATTTTTTAAAATTGTGTAAAATTGCATCCAAAATTCAATATTTTTTTTCGAAAATTCAGCACAAATCAGAATCCTTTACCTATTTATTGATTATTACTACCACCATATTCTATGTCCAAATGTTAATTTCCATAGTCTTATTTTAACTATTCTTATAAATAGGGCAATATAAAACAATATGTTTTTAAACCTGATTAACCTCAAGCCGTCCAGTTGCATTTGAGTAGAATATGTAGCAGTTGGGTGATGTAAATAAAAGTACTTATTTTTCTCGGGGTAAATCTGTTTCTACACATAAACATAGGTGTTTACCTACCTTCGCGCAACAACAAAAGAACAGCAAGAGAAATGATGAACATAAGACAGTAAGACTGCTGAGACATAAATCACTCGAGAATAGCTCTAGACGCATGAAAATAGCATGCATGCCAGAGCTTCTTTATGCGTTAGACCCCTGTAAGAGAAACTACGTTCAAGATCTTCTCTTTTCCTACAGAGTGAGCCCTTACTTGTCTATTCCCCTCCCAATACAGGCCTTAACCCCTTTAAAATAGTATTTTTGTTTGTCTTTTGGCATAAAATATACTTAAAATGGTTTTTAAACATTTTTAGAAAAATCGATTTGGAAAGGATACAATGTATATCCTAGTAGAGCCCAATTTTGTTGTTAGAATATTGCGGATCAAGTTTCATGCTAAGTGTTTTCTTGATTTCTGCATGAATCAAGTCTCAAAATCAAATGAAATACTGCGTTAATACAAAAGTAATTACTACTATCTATTTAACGATGATTAATGTTTGATCATGAGTTACAGACTGATTGCCGCAGGAATAAACTTTGTACACTTCATAAAATTCATACAATCAGCCAAAGGAAAACACTTGGAAGATTGGTCCCATATGGCAAAATACCTCGAACATTTCATACAATCTCCTAAAGAAAAGCATTTCCAAGGATTCTTATAATTACCCACAGAAAAGATGCTTTTAAGGTACTTTGCAATAATCTACATAATTTTAGCGCCCTAACAGGCACAGCTATGCTCGGGATATTGAGAAAGAAAGGTCCAGATAAATGTTTTAAATTTGCGGTAACAATGTTGGCAATCCGTTAAGAATTTATTTCCTAACTTTTTGCATAAGAACATTTCTTTATCAATAAAAGAAGTAAATAAATAATTTTGCAAAATTTTTTGTTCACATTCTTTACCTATCCGAGAGCCTTGCGTTCATAGCTTTTAGCGATTTATTGCTTACATTTGATTTGTTGTTTTTTACCTTCTATGGATAAACACCTAAACTTAAAAAAATGCCTAGGCCTTGTAAGAGAAAACCGAAACAGGGGAAGTTTAAAAAACCATGATTATATTTCCGTGATCAATTATCAATTTTGACGGCCAACTGTCGGCCACGGCCAACTGTCGTTTTACCATCTTAGAGCACTATAAAATTCTTAGAATACCCGTTTTTTACATTCTTAAAATCTTCTATATTACTATACCATTAGAAAACTCAGGAAATTTGCTAAATGATACTCATGACTACCTACTAAAAATAGAGTGTATATTTTCGTAAAAGTATGAGTACTTAAAATGAAAACCCTCTTCAATAATGGTTGATCCATGAGTCTTGACCTTCTCCGACCCTCAAAATTGATTTTTTGCTTTGGTCCTCCTATTAATTTTATGCCAGTAATTCAGACAACAGAAGGGAACACGGCAGTTTTTGCCTTTTTTTGCAAAATTTGAAAAATTCGAATTTTCTGTACTTTTTATTTACTTTTCTTAAGTCATCAACATCAGAAATTATGTTTTTATATGAAAAAAACCGAGTTGGAAGGGCGGTCAAGACTTATGAACCAACCCAATACATGCTAACAGCACTGAATTTTCAGATGATCGACAAGACTGAAAGTTTATTTGAAATATGTGTAAGAGAAGCTAGTTTTTCCTATCTATCTAAAGGCTTAGGCCAAATATTGCCTGATAAAATAGCTAAAATTGTTAAAGATTTTCAATCGGATATTTTACTTCTTCGACGCAACATTCCTGCTTCTTCATCTTTTGCAGAAATTCCTAGTCACTGCTTCTTAATGAATGCACAAACAAAAAAGTTGAATTTGGAGAGCACTATATTATTATTAGAGTCATATATTTCAGCACCTGATTTCTTTGAGCTTTCGGCGTGCTATGGCCTTGATGAAGTAACTTTCAGATAAAATTGATTCACACCTAACTAATATCTTGGTATAAAGCCAACTGAGCGAGTGTATCGCAGTTTGTCACGGGAACAGTGTGAACAACTCTTGCAACGCAATGCAGCATGTAGATGTAGGATATTGGAGCTATCTCAAAGACCTTTTTTGGTATATTACGATGAAATAGCTCTAGAGTGTGCATCTACTGGACTTTTGGAACCACTTGAAAGGTAGTCATCCTGCTTATTAAAATCTATTTTTATCCACGCTATTTTTTCTAAAAAAACATGGTTCTTCTGTTGATTCTTAAAACTAGTAAAATTTTACTCCCCTTGAGTCCCTTCTAAATGGCTTTAAAACCGTTTATACATGATTTTTATACGCTAAAAAGGTTATTTTAACATTTTTGTTTTAATGGCTTACTTACAATTGGGATGGTAAGTAAAAAAGTCTATATTCTAGTTTTCTTCAACGCTAATCAAGTGTTAATGTTTTTATCCTAAAATTATATATTGGGATATACTTGAAAAAATTTCACACCCAAATTCCGATAAAGAAAACTAAAACTCCGACTTTTTACTCCCCACTTCCATTAGAAGGACCTTATAAAATTATTTAAAGACATTTTTAACCTTTACGATTTGCAATCGGAATTTTGCTTCGTTTTATGAAAACTTTTTTTAAACCCATTCAAGGAAAATCGGAATCCACTGTATTGTACTCCCTCCGCCCAAAAGTTTATGCCCCCCCCCACAAATGTAACTGCCACAAAATACGTGTGCCATTTGTCCCAGACCTATTTTTAATGCCCTAAAAACGGTAAAGTGAGTCGTTTTGGGCCGGTCATTTGCGGTTAAGGCAGTTTTTTATGCAACCCATTTGTGTAATTCTTTAGCCCTTTTTTTGCTTTTTTACCATGTTTTTCTCACTAGACTATGGCAACAAAAGCCTGAAATACATTTATTTCTCCAAAATATTGTTCGGATTCATCTCACAGGTAAGTATGTGTGCGCATCTCTAACTCTTATTTTAGAACTCTAACTCTCATTATTTTAGAAGTTTGATGCGAATAAATGTGTTAGACGACACTCTTTTGCCGAAATGTGTGCTAAGGGCTATAGACAACAACCACTACCATATTGCAAATCACATAGTTTGTGACAACTTCGAAAAAGGTTAATTGTGTTTATTCAACAAGTTGCATCACTGTAATCTTTTAGCATTTTACTCTCTTTTTCCTGATGGACATGTGCCAGCAGATTTTTTCGTAAAACTGCTAGAGCCAGAAGCTATAGCTCAAGGGGAGCAAATAGCTACAGCCTTGCTTAAATATTTGCCAACCTTGGATGTGCAACGTCTCAGAAGACTTATCGAGAGTGAAACTAAGATAAAGAAAAGTGTTCTCATTCGCTTTGATGCTATTTATAGCGAAATTATTGACACTCGTAATTACCCTTGTGATTATGACTAACTTTTTATACTGCTACTGGCTCTACTAAGATGACTTCAGCTCTTCCCGAGCTATTTTTAATAAAGAGCATTTTAACCAGTTGTAAGTAATGACAACTTAAAAAAGAAATAAGTAAAAAAATCCACTTCTAAACGAATTCTTTGTTTTCACTACTGATTGTGCTCTTAAATTAGACTGTTAACACTAAGACACTTAAAGTGTTTGTCTATGTATATGTACACTTCTAAAAACTGGCTGTAATGTTACCAATACCACTAGATCCGTGTATGAATGTTTCTGGCACAACGAAGGAGTTAGGGCTAAGCCAAAGAGTAAGACTTAGGCTTACCTCTTAGCTTAGCCCCTATTCTGTTAATTTATCTGTTTTCGTACAATTATCGTAGAGCATGACAAGCAATAGGTGTAACGGTTGTCGTACGATGAATTTGTTTGAAGTTTGTTTGCTTAATGTTTGCTTTTTTGTGTGTTTGTTTCAAGCTTTAGCTATTTTCAATAAAAGCTGATTTTTAGAATACAAAAAGTTTTAAATCAAAAATTATATTTGGCCAAATTATCTGCAGTCAAATGTGTGCGAAAATTAACAAGAATTGATTAGCCCCATCAAAGCGTAGCTTCTGGTATTCAGTATTCATATTGATCCACCAATGAATCAAAGCACTTTTGATTTAAGGAATTCCTCATAACAAGATTGAAAAAAAAACTAAATTTAGCGATTATTTAAAAAACCGACGCTACTTGCATGTACCCTTGCCAAATCAACTTTTTTTAAAAATGTTCCTAAGCACCCCATATCGACTCAAAATCACCTCAGAAGCTCAAAAAAGCATGAAAGCACACATGTAAGTAGCGCCAAAAAACCATGAAATTTATGAATCAAATGTGAATTATCTAAAATTTTTATAGCATAATTACAAGATAGAGCTATCGCAAAATCCAAAAACATAATTCATTACAATAAAGCGTGTTAACTGTGTTATATTAGTTTCCAGAGAAAATGCTGTATATATATATACGTTATACAATTCCTTACGCTTTGACAAAAGCGCTCTAATCGCACAATCGCCCACAGAAAAAAAGGGTTTGAAGACACTATGAAACACCATCTACATAATTTTAGCGCCCAACAGGCACAGGTGCGCTCGTCATTATAATAATTACATTAACAGCCATATAAAAATTTGTCTAAAAAGTAGAACAGAGAAACAGTTACTTGTTAAAGACCCGCGAAAATGTGTTTCATAAAAGTGTCGCTGAACAAAATCAGCCAGCTAAGGTGAAGTTCCACAAAAAAGAATGACTGTGTGCATTAAACCATGGTTCTGTAGCTGCAACTTAATTCATTGTTGTCACTGTTGTTTTCTTGCTGCATGAACATGTTTATAGCTGGACTGTTGGCTGCACAAGTAGAACCAATTGACCTGTCCATCTCGGAAGCAGCATATCTAAGGTGAGTGTTTGTGTTGAAACTAGTCTCTTTGATTGCTCCTCTAATGGCGGCTAGGTTAGCGGGCGAGAAGAAACTACTGGATAGGTGCTTACTGTGGCAATTGTTGGAGGATTGGGAACTGCAGTGTTAAATGGCTAAATACGTTTGTTGATTTCTCCTTACCTCTCACATATTGATGTTGAGCCTTCATGTCTGTCAAAAGCACTGATTGGTGTTGGATCACTGCCCAAGTCGACTAAGTTTGTGATTGATCTAAACTTTGGATGCTTAATTGGTTTTTTATCGGGCATTTTTGAAAGCTTATGCTTCTTTAGAATGTCGGACATCAAATGAGTCTTAAATGGATCAAAATAACGACAGTATCAACTTGACTAATTAGAGTTAGCGAGCTTTTCATCTTTAACACTCGGTTAACCCTCCGCTCTAAATAACAGGTAAAACTCAAAATCTTTTAAGACTTGTGTATCAGTTAGAACGACAGAAAAAGCTGAATGAAGGTGATAGAGTGCAGTTTATAAAAAGCTTCCAAGTAAATTTGAGACTGGACGTACAAATGCACAACCTGCTGCTCTGCTTGTGAGACAGTATTCCACTCGAGTCAATTTGAAAAGTGTTGATGGGAATGGTTTCTGGTCTAAAAGATTTACAAGTGAGTGAAGGGGCGGAGGGAAGCAAGCGGAGTGATCTCTGAGGCTGAAATCAGACAATAATCTTTTGCTAAAAGAAAAAAACAAATTTACAGGTTTAGCAAGAACCATAGGTCTAGAAGTAAACTGTGGATCAGGCGACACCCGTAGTTGATCATGAGCTGGGACACCTACGCCAAAACTAGTAGTTACCTTCTCTCTTTCTTGGCGTTCATATTGTTCACGCTCGTAGAAAGCTTCTAAAGTAATAAGTTAGCAGTCTTTATTTATTTTGGATGTAATCTTTTTAGTTTCTGACTTTAAGAAGCTAGCGATTTCAAGAAGAGCTTTTGGAAGAATTTTGAGTTTCATTAATTTGTCTATACTTTTTCGAAGGCTTTATTCTTATTTTTTGAATTAACTTAGACTTAAATTATATAGCTCGCAGCATTTGGTTTTTTCTGTTCTGGTCAAACCTAAATTTTAACGGCCCCCACAAATTTGGACCCACAGCTGGGTACGACCATTTTTTTGCCTCAATTTTTGACATTTTTTGACAATTTTGATATTGGTATCTCTAAGGCAAAAAATCACAACGATTCTGAATTGGCCAGTCGTTTTTACACAACTCAGTAATTTCCCCTTTAAAAAAGACAAACCTCGATTTAACGTCCTCAATTTTTCTAAAAAAGGGCCGCTATCGAGGTTTGACTGTAATTTTTCTTTTCTCATTTTTTACGTTTAATCATTTATTTGTTAGCATTCTTTTGCGTCAGTTGACAAAAGAGTACTTGAAAAAGCATCAAAAATAGCTGATATAACTTTTCTGAAGAGCCTGCCACCCTGTAGTACTAGAATAATATGAATAAGAAAACATATATTTTGCAACTCTAATAGGCTCCAAAAAGTCTAATATTAAACCTACTAGTTCTGGCAGAATGAATAGCTCCATTATGCATTGGTTGATCGTAAAGAGGAGACGCTGTCTGGTGCCTCGAAGAGTCGCTTTTGAGACTAATTGGCTTCAAGTAGTCATTCTCAGCCGTTTCCAAGCACAACAACTGCGTTTTGCTGCCTTCACTTACAGGCACTCTTTCGTACATGTTCATAACGGAGGAGGAGGAGGCATGTCTGAAACCAATCTAAAAAACAAGCTTCTCCACATCAAATTTTTACCTCATTGTCTGGGCATTAGAACCGTCATGGTTAAGTTTGAGTGTGGAGTTGTAGGGAAGAGAGTCCTGGTCTACATACTCGTAGATCATCTCTGCTCCTGGCGGCTCCGCAGTGTTCATAAACAATTGAGGGGGTGCACACTGCTTTTTATGAGATGAGGGAATAAACTAAAACAGAAATTGTTAGTTGCTTATAATTAAATTGCTGATAACTTCATTTTGGTTCAATGAGACGATAAATTCTTTTCAAAAGTGAAGTCCACCTTTTTAGCTAAGCCATTGCTGTACACTTGAAAAGAAAAACTTTCTGGCAGTAATGGTTGCTAGCTCTACTTATTTAGGAGGTTTTTTGACGTCCTATTTTTTACACTATTACCAATAAATCTTATTTCTGTCTTAAAAATTGTAAGAATCACTTGATAAAATACCTTTTTTTCTTATTTAGGATTGGCAACCCTGATCTCGTGTTTTTAAAGAAACAACCTGGTGAGTAGGCTCCGTAAAAGCTTTCGAAAGGTTGGAGGTAGACTGCATTAAGGCGGAAAGGTCTCTAGATTGGGCTAATTCTTTCTTGAAATTAGGCATTGAGTTGGTTCTCTTGAAATCAGTCTATAAATCCTTTTTAGTAACTTTGGTTAAACGACACACAAACACACCCTGCCTACATTTTTCATAACATTTTTTTCCCATTTTCGAAGTGCGGCAGAATCAATTTTGTAGACAGCGGAGTAGGAACGTTTAAATCGAGCTGGATCGAAGTCACTGCCACCACCTTGGGCACTGCTTTTCATGTGTATTAGCCGGGCATTGTCGTCTCCTTCATCCAGCTTGGAAAGAGAATTAGCAAAACTGTATTACCGTATCTATACTATTAGAGACGCAATCTCTAATAAAAGGGTAGCCCGATGGCGGAGGGAGCAAACCTATTTAAGAAAACCTATTCAATGTAAAATTTGACACTGATTATTGAAAAAAAAGAAACTACCTATAGTTATTTTATACCTATAGTTTCGGCGACAGCTTGGATGCGATATTTACTGCGGTTTAGAATCAGCAAGCTATATGCGACGAATTTAACTTATTTCTTTACAACAAAAAATATTTTACGCTACTAGGATAAACCCCCCCCCCCAATCAAGTTTTCTAAAAGTGCTTAAAAACCATTTCTAAGTAACAATTTCGCTATAAAGAGGCCAAACTAGTAACTTAGAGGGGAATAAGGGCTGAATTGCACAATATCACTATCACTGATTAATCAAAGCAAAACTTAAGACCATTTTTTCCTATTTATATTTTGGCTGTACAAAGATTAGCAAATTCAAAACTCGATATACACACATCTCGACAAATATTAAGTCGTTAAAAAGCAATTAGAAATTTGCCGGACTGGTAAAGAAACAATTCAAAATTTGCCGAATTGGTAAAAAGCAATTTGAAAAATGGCGAACTCGTAAAGAGGGAATTCAAAATTCTCTAGACTCGAGAAATCCACTGTTAATTAAGCCATAAATCAAATAAATGACGATTATAAATTAGCTAATCAATTAGTTTCCTCGTCAAAAAATTTAAAGGTATAGGGCTGCCCTTCTACTAGAACAAATTTTGTAATTTTTGACAAGTGATACCTCAATTTTAACCAATTTAGTGTGACCAGAAGAAAGAATGGCAGTGGTAGCAGAGCAACCAATGCCTGAAGCCACCAAAAGAAGAATATTGCCGATAGCAGAAGCATAGAAAGACCAGCCGAAGAATTGCTAAAGTGAAATTGTTTTATTTAAAAAGGGATATAACATTCGACCCTATCCTAGAAGAAGATACCTTTTTCAGCCCTGTTTCTTTTTCAAATTTTTTCAAATGCCATGAGGTTATAACAAGTTATAACCAGTCCTCAGCATTTCCTTAGTCGAAAATTTCCATATCTTGCCTTGGGGGACAAAGCTAAACCAAAGCAGTTTCAATAGCATTTTTAGATCAGGTACACTTAGGCAAACAACTAAGCCTTGGGCTTAGGGTAGGCCAGCGTAGGTTAGCAGAGGCTCAACATATACCCTGTTTCACCTATATTTAATTGTTCTCAGTTAACCTACGCTGGCCTACCATAAGCCTAATGCCTAAAAGTATTGAAAATACGATTTACAAGATTATCTACCTTGGTGCTCAAAGACAAAATATGGAAATTTTCGATTTCCCAAAAACCGACTTTCTATTAAAAGAAGTGTATAAAGAGGCTTACGTATCGATTTTAGCGTGTTAGAAATGCTTAGAGGTGGCTATAACTTGTTATAACTTTATGAGATTTGAAAAAATATCTCCTTCTGGGATAGAGCCTTACATTCTGTCTTGTCATTCTCTTATTTTTGCATCTTTGACGCCTTCATAAGCATAACTTAGTTCACTGAGGCAAATCGCCGCTTTTTATTAATCAGAGCCAAAAAATAGCTCACCTCGTAGATGCCATCTTCCTCCTTGATAATGTTGTTGTCTTGGTAGCTGGCAAACATGTAAAATATGACATTGCCAATTAGACTTGTGATCACTAGCAATTTGAAAAATGTAATAAATAATAAACGGTGTTGACCTTACCGGCAAGTGTGACTAGCACGGCAGCAACACACACCAACAACCGATGACAGAATGCCCACAACAGAAGCACTAATGAGCCGACTGAACAAATGAGGGCAAAACAGTGGGAAGTCAATGCGGCTATTTTCCAGCCTAGAGTTTCCATAAAAATTTTAACTAAATATAGCAGCGAAAGCAGTGACATTTTAAAATGACTGATTAAAAAAAACTGCCACCTGTTTTACGAAAAACTACGTAAATATAACAAAAGTGCAACAAAATGGACTCTAGTGAATAATAAATGGCATGAAAAATTTCAAACTTTTTCAAGACAAGGTTTTAGGTTTTTTAAGTATTCTAAGGCTAATAAATGTGTATTTTATAATCTTGTTTACACCATAATATGTTAAACAGAGCACGTGCTGATTCACGGCTAACGTACGCTTGCCTATCTATCCTAAGCATAAGGTTTAGTTATATGCAAAAAGGCACAACTTGGGGTCTGAAAAGACGCTAAGTACAGAAAGCAAACCTATTGTCTTATAAGACTTGCTAAAGAGGGGGCTGAAAACTTCTTTTTAAAAATTTCGAAAAAAATTATATAAGGGTAGGGGCTAATAGTCTATCAGTTTCAGTTATATGTCAGTTTCTTTTTTTACTAACCAAGGAAGAGATGTTGGTAAGCATCGCCCCAGAGCCTATTTTCGTCATAGCCATGTTCGTACCAGTCCTCATCATCTATCCAGTAATCAAACTTGAATACACATAGAAATGCAGGCAGAAAGAACTGGTCAAATGGTCCTTGCAGATCCTTTATTCTATAAAAAGAAGGAATTTAAAAGATAAATTATACTAAAGAACTTTTCATTTTCACTTTGATTTATTGCTGTCGATTATTTCTTGAACTACGCTATTATTTGAATTACACTATTATTTGCAGTTGTTCCCCCGAAAGTTTGTTCGGTCATTGAATTAGTTAGACAGCAACCTCCAAAAATAGTTTCAAAAAAGAATGCCAAGCCGATATTCATCCATTTGCTACAGATGACAGTTTTGATTCAAAAACATAGATAGAGAAATAATTTGATTGCTTGACCTTGACGCGCTGAGCAATGAAGCTTTGCAAAAAAGAAAAATATATGAAATGAATGAGGTAGAAATCTAACAAAAGTTTGAGCATTCAAATATAGTATTTGGCATGTGTCTGTCAAGCATTTTTTTTTTTAATTTGGCACCAAAAAAACTTTGATTTGGTGACCGTTGTGTCCAATTTTTTGTAAGGGACTTGGTTTTACCGTAAAAATTTTGCGGGGGACACACAAATAGATAAAGGCCCTGATGAGAACACTCACGGGCACAGAGTTCGCGGCGAGGATAAACAAAAAGAATGAGGCCAATCATTTCCACAATCACGGATGCCGGTGTAAATGAGATTAAGGGCATTGAAGCCATCAATAGGCGTTCCTATGAAACCAAACACTATTTCGATGTATTTGAAATTATTTTAAAAACTGTTGATTGCAACAAGATCCATGTGTTTCAATATACAGTCGAACCTCGTTAAACTGGCACCCCTAATTCAAAAAAATGTGTTTGTGGCATTGTGTTTTTGACCTATGTTTTGCTGGTGTCTTCTGGGCATGTTATATACCAAAATTTAGCTTACATTCTAGGCTACGTTTTGGTATATAACATGCCCAGAAGACACCAGCAAAACATAGGTCAAAAACACAATGCCACAAACACATTTTTT
>BBSZ01002571.1:3483-16321 GCA_000981365.1 Subanguina moxae | reverse complement strand
ATTGGAATGACTCAAATGACTGGAATGACTCAAATGACTGGAATGACTCAAATGACTGGAATGACTCAAATATATATCGATCATTTTGTTGACTCAATATGATTTTTATCCGATAGACTTAACTTTTATTGTTTTTTAAGATGTCTTCTCTAGCATCCCAGTCATTTAAGTCATTCCAGTCAAATTGACTTGTCATTTTGACGAAATGACTGAAATGACTTGCCATTTTGACAATGACTGAAAATGACTTGACTTGTCATTTCAATCATTTGGCGAAATGACTTGTCATTCCAACAATGACTTAAAATGAGTTGACTTGTCATTGTCATTTCAGTCATTTAGCAAAATGACTTGACTTGTCACTGTCATTTAGAGTCATTGTCAAAATGACAACTCATTTCAGTCATTATAGCTAAATGACAAGTCATTTTTGAAAACACTGCATTTGCCGCAAATTTTTTTTTACGAAAATATTTTTTTATGTCCATAATTTGTCCTTATATTTTAAAAAATATTTTTAATTTTTTAGCGCTTTAGAACCATTTTTACATTATTTCTGCGACATTTGCTTTCGATAAAAAAAAATGCGCTACTTTTTGTTCAACATAACCAGAATAAATCAAACTGCGCTCACAAGTACTCTGTATTGATCAAATACTTAAATAATGCAAGATAGATTGCTCAGTGTAGTGTTTTTATACATTTTATTGCCTCTTTAAAAAGAACCAATATCTAGTTATTCGAATAAAATTTAGTTTTATTTTTAATAAAGCAAAGAGTGTAATTTATTTGCTGCATAAGTGTCCACGTATTAAATAATTTCTTTTTCTGCAGTTTGGCTAGCATTATGTTTGCACTGCTAAAAATCTTATCTATACCAATTCAAACACTTTTTTGTCAAAAATTTTGACGAATAGCAATGATAGGATTTTTGCTTAATTATTAATACTTATTTTCACTATTTTACAAAAAAAAAATGCCTAAAAGAGAAAACAAAATGGGCAAATGGGGCGCAACTGCCTATATTATTGGCAATATCATGGGTGCTGGCATTTTTATAAGTCCGGTTTCCATTTTGGTAAATACGAACTCTGTAAGATTTTAAGAAGCATTTTAAAAATAATAATTAAGACTAACAATAGGTTGGTCTAGCATTGTCTATATGGATCTTTTCGGCTATAATATCTATGCTTGGAGCGTATACTTATGTTGAGCTAGGCACAAGTATTAGACGATCTGGGGCAGATTTCGCATACATGACATACGTGAAATGGTAAGTTACTTAAAGCTTATAAAAAAGAAGTGTGTTACAATCGACTCTTTATTTAGGGTACACCTAAGAGAGATCATAACTTTAAATGGGACAAATATTAACTTGATACACTTGATGGAATACAGCTCGATATAGTCAAATCTTGATTTATGAATAAAAAAATAATCAAAAAAAAGTAAAATAAATATCTATGAAGTATACCTATTAAGGGGTGCCTTAACGGAGACTTAGCAAAGGATTTTCTTACTCTCTGCTCAACTTTCGGTACGACCTTGTCTAGGCAAGTTCTCAACGAAGGCTAAATCAAGACTTTATTAAATCGAAGCTTGGCTGTGTACAATATAGCAAAGTTCGCTCACCAGGATGTACCCTAGATGGAAATTTGACTGTACTGTGGAGTGACACATTTCCTAAACGTGCAAAAGTCAGACATTACAAAAACAAAGAAATCTAAAATATTTTCCTTCTACCTTGTACAGAATGGTTTATTTTATTTATTTATTATCAAACAAAAAAAATGACGAAAAATCAATTAAGATTCTTGGTACTTATCTATTATTGGGCCCGGTTTAAAAAAAAATTGAGAAACATTTTTTCCAATCAATTTTTTTTCTTTTATGTGTAGACATTATCAAAAGTAAAAGAGCTAAGAGGGGGGGCACATAAAAATACGGTTGAAAGAATGTGGCGATCCTTGAAGAAGCGCAATAATATGCAAAGTGGGACTGTGAGACACTACCTAACCGCTTATTTTGAGGAATTTTATTGGAGAAACAGCATCAAAGAAAAGGATCCATTTGAAGTGTCTAAAATGTCAAAAATTAGATTTTTGGCAGTTTTGGGGAGACTTTAAATAAGCGAGTTTGGCCATTTATTTTTAGGACACCTATTGCATTTGCTTTTATGACATGTGGTTTTTTTTTAATTTACCCACCCACACTTGCTATACAAGCCGCTACTTTTAGTGAATACATGATCCAAACACTAAACATTAAATTTGAAAGTGATTGGGCTTTATATGCTAGTCGAAAACTTATAGGATTTTCACTTATTTGTAAGTTTTTCTTTTAAAAGCTGTATACCATAATTTACGTGAAAATTTTTGTTTGCTAGGGTGCTTCAAAATAAAAAGAACCCTTTCAAAAATGAGTACTTTAAATTGGTGTATGCAAATTTGTGTGGCGTAATAAAGTAACCGCGTAATAAATGTACCTCGTAACAAATTCTCGCGTAAATTATGGTGTACAGCCATAATGCCATAAATAATTTTCAGGGCTCATCCTCTACCTTAACTTTTTCTCTATAAAAACTTTTGTTTCTCGATTTGAAATTATCTCTGCAGTAGCTAAACTTGTCTCAACTAGTCTAGTAATTGCTATAGGCGCATATTATCTGGTCATAAGAGGAAAGACTGAGTACTTGGTTAACCCTTTTTTCAACTCTACTCAAGATCCAGGAAGGATTGCTGATGCTTTTTTTGGGGGGCTCTTTGCCTATGATGGATGGGATGTGCTTAATTTTGGAGTGGAGGAACTAGACAATCCCAAATTGTATAACTCATACTTGTAATGCTTGCGATTGATAAGTTTTTAAATTTTATTAAGAACCATGTCTTTTGCAATAATTATTGGTATGTCAACGGTCGCAGTAGTGTTTTGCTTGATGAACTTGTCTTTCTTTGTTGTACTCACAGCTAAAGAAATAACAATGTCGGATGCCGTTGCTTCGGTATTAATTTTTAGTATATTTTTGTAATAGAATCAAAAATTCATTTACGATTTTTAAGACTACCAAATTAATAAAAGAAGATGGGCTTTTTAATGGTACCAAACACTTTGTATACTGTTTGTTGTATCTTAGAATAGAAGATGAAAGCGCGCAACAAGTTCAGAGAACTTTATTTGATAACGACACAACAATAATAACAATAGGAATAAACAAGCAACTAACGAATACTTAATAAACACTAAACGAATACTAAATCACATCAGAATAAGCTTGTGTCTTGACATTCAAGAGATTAGCTTTTGCCTATCAAACAAAACCTGATGCCACAACACTTGTAAATTTCATTATAAAAAAACAGAATTTCATCTATCGCTGAAACTTTTGCGCCACCTGACAGGATGCATTGCGAAAAATAATTCGTTACAATACACTAAAGGTAATAATGAAAACACCTTACTCAGAAAAAAGAATTTAAGTAAAAACTTACAGTTCTTATTACAGTCGAACCTCGTTAAACTGGCTCCCCTAATTCAAAAAAATGTGTTTGTGGCATTGTGTTTTTGACCTATGTTTTGCTGGTGTCTTCTAAGCATGTTACATACCAAAACGTAGCCTAGAATCTAAGCTAAATTTTGGTATATAACATGCCCAGAAGACACCAGCAAAACATAGGTCAAAAACACAATGCCACAAACACATTTTTTTGAATTAGGGGTGCCAGTTTAACGAGGTTCGACTGTAACCAGTAAGTCATAAAGCTTTATAGACATTTGCTCAACATACAATGGGCCATTTCCAATATTTAATGCCAGTGTTAATTAGCCTAGTGTTGATTGGCACTTTTAATGGAACCATGTTTGCTGGTAGCAGGTTAGCTTACATACTTACACAGATGGTTCAAATTATTATAAATTTACCTATTTTGGATAGACGATTTCAAAAATATAGTATAAAAATCAACAGCGCAGCTGCCTCAAATTGTCCTTTAATCTGGAGTAAATATCTTCATTTTTGGTCATAGTGTCCTTTACTTTTTAGTGACTTGTTGACAGCCCAGCATCATCCCAATATTTTATTTAACTATTTTTTATTTGAAAAGCTTAAAAGGCTAAATACTACCACACTAATAGTTACAACTTTACGGCCAATTTAGGTATCTATTTGCAGCCTCCCGCCAACGTCAATTTCCAGCATTTCTTAGTTGTGTGAATGTTAAGCATGACAGTCCCCGAGTAGCTCTATTTATCCATGTGTTTCTAGCACTTGCTTTTAGCTTTATTGGCAATTTATCTGAGCTAGTCAACTATGTAGGCTTTTGTTATTGGGCTCAAAGAGTACTGACAACAGTTGCCTTGCTGTATATTCGACTATGGAAAGTTCCCGTACATTCAGACGCCATTAAAACACCTATTGTAGTTCCTATTATATTTCTTGTATCCTGTACAGCATTGTGTGTGGTCACGCTTCTGCAAGACTTTAAATCAGCTTTTGTTGGTCTTCTTATTTTTTTCGGAGCATTTTTTATTTATTACTTGTTTGTTTGGAGAAATGGTTTGCTGAGAATTCCTTGGTACAACCGACTAGCCAGCAGTGTTAATGAAGCAGTTTGTGTTGCCACTCAAATCATTTTTAATGGACTGATCGACCTTAGCGAACAGACTGAAGAAATACTGGCATTGCAACAGAATAATCAGGAAAAAAAAACATCTAAAGCAGCAGATTTTTCTGAAAACAATGGCATCGGAAGCAGAAATAGCTACAAAAGAAAAATATTTCCTTTAAATTAATATAGATTTTAAGTGAATTTTTCCAATATTTCAAGATATAAGGCCTAGACTAGAGACGTTTCTTACATTTCTTTTGTGTTTATAAACTTTTGGTCTTATTATTTTGTATTTTTTGACAGCTTGTAACATTGTCGTCCCTCAAATTCTGTACAAGGCCTTGTTTTTCGAATATGTATTTCGAAATAGGGATTTCCACATTTTATTGTAGATGGAATCCGTATTTCTAAAAATGCTTTTTGAAATTTTGAAGATGAAATAGGCTTCGGCCCTTTGCCCCTTACGAGGGCTTGGAGTTGAGGTGCGCACACAAAAATACCTGAGATATGAATACCTGAGATATGAATACCTGGATGCATGAAAATAGCATGCATACCAGAGATTCTTTCTGCTGTAAGTCCCTGTAAGAGAAACTATGTTCAAGGTCTTCTCTTTTCCTACATTGTCTTATTACAAAGTAGCCCTTCATTGTCTCTTTTCCTCCCAATGCAGCCCTTTTTTCCACTAAAAATTCAAAATGAAAATGAAATTTTTATTATAGACTAGAAAGTTCACGAAATAATAAAATGGCTAGACTAAAAGAACCAGTCTGCTGCAAAAGAAAAGTGTCCTGCAGATCTAGAGACAAATGAATTTTCGACTTTATCTGCTGGAGATGTTTCGCATTCAATCAGCCCAGCGATGACTTTAGCCATAATAACATTGTCCTTAAGACAGAAAGCATGATGTTGCTTGTGCTGGTCCACAATTACTTGGTGGGGCAATCTTGTCCTCATTTGCTCAACAAACTCGGGCAAAATCCAATAGTCTCCAGTTCCATAATAAAATCGGATGTACTCTTTTGCGGCAATCAAGGATTCATCGAACTCGCCAATCTAAAAAACAATTTCTTTTTAATCATTTTCCAACAAAAACTTTACATACCGTATTTCCTCTTAACAACTCCCCCTGCTCTAATAACTCCCCCCTTAGAAGGCATCCAAAAAATAACTCCCTCGGGGGAGCTATTAGAGGAAATATGGTAGTAATTTTTTAAAAATTAACTTTCAAACAAGTAGAAGAAACAAAATATATCGTATGGTTTTTGAATAAAGAACTCTCGGTACTACTGTATTATAACCTCCTCCCAATCCTTTATATTTTGACATCTTTTGCCAATTTTATACACTTATACACTGTTTCACAAAAGTTTAATGGTTCATGACTAACTAACGGTAGTCTACTTTTAGGCCAATCCTATCTTTTGTGCCTAGAAGTTAAATTTTGGGATGTAAAGCTCCCTAAATTATTAGTTTGAAATTGTGAAAATATGGGAATTTTAGATTTCCAAAAAAAACCTACTGTTTATGAAGAAAATGGAAAATAGGAAAAGTGAAAAATGGATTTTTTATCCTTAGCTTATCAGAAATAATTAGAAGGGCTAAAAAACGGTGGAGACCAATGCAAAAGTGCATCGGATTCGACAATACAGCCAATATTTCGTAATAATATTGTTCAGAAATAAGTTTTAAACAGCAAACTTGTTCCATTTCAACGCACGTAATGTGAGCTACATTCCTTATGCAGTTTATAACTAGCACCTCTGCACCAGCCCTGCTAATGCATTTAGGGCATTTGCCATATGGCTTTAGGCTGCCATCAACTATGCATCGCTTCATCCAAAACGGTGTTATTTTGAGCCAACAAAAGAGTAATCTTGTCAACTTATCGTGGTTGTTCATAAACTGAATATTAAAGCTTATTCTACACATTTTAAATGTTTTTAGAATACCTTAGCAATTGGTTTTAGCCGTGCCCCATTGGGTGTGTCGGATAACCTCTCGATTGCGGGGAATAGAGGGTATGCCATAATAAGGTTCCAGCCATTTTCTAGGAGAAAAGACAAACATTTCAAGGCAATATAGCAACCAATAGAGTGACCAATCACAAACAGTTTTCCTTCTTTGGGCAAATACTCTCTGCAAAATTCTTTTTTGTGCTCTATTTGCTCATCCAAAGAGAAGAGGTCTTAAACTAATTTAATTTAAATTAAAAAGTTTTTATTGTTTATTTTATTTTAACTTTATACAAAATAAAAGCTTTATTTGCAGTAATGCAGTGCAATTGCTACTACAGTCGAACCTCGTTAAACTGGCACCACTAATTCAAAAAAATGTGTTTGTGGCATTGTGTTTTTGACCTATGTTTTGCTGGTGTCTTCTGGGCATGTTATATACCAAAACATAGCCTAGAATCCAAGCTAAATTTTGGTATATAACATGCCCTGAAGACACCAGCAAAACATAGGTCAAAAACACAATGCCACAAACACATTTTTTTGAATTAGTGGTGCCAGTTTAACGAGGTTCGACTGTATGCAAAAATGAGTTTTTTCAAACGAATATTTTTTTTGCAATTTTAAACGCTGATAATATTGCGATTGGGTACCAATTCATGACAAATAATGGTCAAAAATGGTCATCAAAACTTTTGATTCAAAAAAGCGCTTTTAAAATAGTTTTTTGCGTTTTTTTTTTTAATACAACACGCTTTTGAAAACTAATTTATTAAGTTTTTAAAATAATATCCCTACCACTGGGCTTGCTTTTGCCAGTTCTCACCAGTTCAACTGGCATAGGTACGTGATTTAAATGAGAAACGGTGTAGAAGTAGACCATGCCAAACTTAGCTCCCATTAGCGGAATAAGTTCTCGACCAAATTGCTCGTAATAGCCTTCATTGCCACTATTTCCTTTTAATCAAATTTATATAAAGAACTGGTTCCCGTTGATTACCTGTCGCACATTTTCATACGTATTTTTTCTTAACAAAACACATTTATAACATCATCTAAATGCATTTAAAATGACTAACGTACTTATCTTAGGCCCACGGCTAAGCTTAATTTTGGCGTCCGGGGGCAAAATTGAGGATCTAAATAAAAGTGCTACTCTTTTTGCCCGAAAAGTTCACTTTTTATGTCCGCAAATTCTACTTTTCTGCCGCAAATATTTGTCCAACCAATTAACTTTTTTTATGTTTTTTCGCTGATTAAAATGTTTTTGTGCGGAAAATTTTTCAGCTTTTTAATGAGCTATCACTTAATGTGAATTCTAAGCAAAATGCATAATAATTATTCACAAATGTAGACGTGTCAAAGCAATAAAAAATTTTGGCATCATTTTGAAACCTTCATAGTTCTTAATTATAGCCATGCAAGTTATATAATAAACTGAATAGTTTCCCCCTCTCTTATCTCCCTTATTTTCCCAATATAAAGAAAATTGGTCGTAAGAAGATTTGCGAGTAGAGAAGTAGAACTTGCAGAAATAAAAGTGAAAATAGTAGCATGCCTAAATATTAAGCCTAAATTTAAAAAGATGAAAATGTGCGGTGGTTTATTATTACCTGGAATCATTAAAAAATTTGTTCTTCGGTCAGAGTCTGACTCAGAAACCACCATTGACTCATTAACTTTAATTGATACATTGGTCATAATAGAAATTCGAGTCCATCGTTCAGCCACCTTTACCCACTTAACCTCTCTTATAACTGGTTCTGAAAGCAGAGGAGTGCCCATCTTAAAGGAAAACACTAAATATGAATATAAATTAAGGTTGAGTTAACTTAAATAAAACAAGAAAAAGTTTTCTTTGAGGAAACAAATAGTAATAACAAGCTATTAGTGATATAAATTGTAGCTTATAGAATAGTCAGGTCGAAAAATTACTATTAAAGTAAGTTTGGTAAAATGCCAATTGTTGACTAATTTATGAGACAAACATATTTTTAAACATTTTTATTTGAAAAAACTCTCGATTTATTGATTAAAGGAAATTGGTGTCAAAAGACAATGCCACAAACCTCCCCCCGTCTTTTTGAATGTAGGGGGGGAGGCGGTTATTACAGGAAATACGGTACGCATAATTTGAATCACTAGTTATTTTCGATTTTTATTCTAATATTGAAATCACTAATATTTAAATATTTAATATTAAAATCACAATCAAAAGACGATTGTCGACACTGCTGACCACTGAATATACAGTCGACTGCACTCAAATATATTCTTTAGGTCTAAAAACTCATATTATACAAAAGTTTTTATTAAGAACTGTTTTTATCAGTAAATATGGTTGTCAAAAATTAATTCCGCTTGTTCGGGAACTCTTCTCGCATCCTTTATTAAATATAAAAAAAGCCTGTTATTAGTTTTATGTGAAATATACAACATGAAACAGCGAAATTAAAAACAATATATTTTACTTTAAAAAGTCTAAACCCACAAACAACTGGAATCATGTAGTTTGATAATGTTTACTTTTAAGCTCATCAATCTTTTAATGCATCACTTTTAATGGACAAAGTACTGCTTAGAGAAGTTGTCAACTAAATAAAAATTAAATTATTAAAAATTAAATAAAGAAAAAATAAAAATTAGGTATTACTGTATCACCGTATTTCTTCTAATAACTCACCCCCCTAGGAGCTGATCGAAAAAATAACTCACCCGGGTGAGCTATTAGAAGAAATACGGTATATAGTGTTGCAGACTAGGTCCTACCGCATAAAAAAGCTCTGATATGCATATATTGCATATCAAATTGTGGTCTCGAGTGATTTATTCCGCAAGTACGCTTGTGTACGCATCTCAACTCCAAGCCCCGAGCACCCATCGCATATTTAGACACGTATTTAACGGTAATCACATTTCTGGACGGGATTGGGCATAAACTTTTGGGACAGGGCGAGTATATTACGTTTGTGAGAAGAAGGGAGGAGGTTGTAATCCAGTTGAATCAAACATTAGATAAAAAATTGTTTGATATGTCAAAATAAACAGCTTACCTGGTTGAGCATTTTCTCATATTTTTCTTTGCTGCCTTCACACAATGCAAAAACAATAGATTCAATTTGTCTCGCGTTTGAGGGGAATCCCAATCTGTTTACTGTTCCTGCATTTTTCTCCACATCTTTTTGCCTAAAGTTATCTGAAATAAAAACATTTCTTTCAAAACATAAACAAACAATTTTGTTATGACATAGTCTCTAAACGCTTGTGTGGGCCAACTAGTCCTATTGCTTGATCTTAGCTGGATTTGGTTCACTATTGCAGGTTCCATAGGTTGCGGCAATTCGGTAGTTGTGGTTAATCCGGGCATTGGATGAAAAGGTGGTCCAGGGCCTTTAAAATGCTTTAAGGCCTAAAAAGTTAAAAGGTTTTATCAAAATAAAACAATCCAATATTTGAGATTAAATTTAAGATGTAAGTAAAAGTTTAAGATTTTTGATAGCCTCAAAAATTTTTTTGCTGTTGTCGGCAATGCAGTTTTCATAAATTTGAGTTGGCGCCGGGAATTTATTTTTTGTTTATAAGTATGCTCTTTTGTGTTGCTTTAAAAAATTTAGACGACCTAAAAAACTTTGGCGCTACTCGGCTAAAGCCCTCTTCCAAAAAAAAAAAGTTTTCTAAAAGTCTTTAAACCATTTTTAAGTATAATTTCTGCCAAAAAACGAAAATAAAAGGTTTGAGGGCTATGTTAAGAGGGAAGGGAAAATAATAGGGCCACCTTGTAAAAGGGCTATTCAAGCATATTTTTGCCCTGCTTCAGTAAGGAAAACGGGTGAATGGCTTTTCAAATTAGTGGCTTCCTATTGCTCCCATCCCAATTCAGCACTTATTCTCCTTTAAGTTACTACCGTATAACCTCTATTAATATACTCAAAAAACTCAACTCAAAAATACTCAAAAATATAGCCCTAAATCTCAGGGCATAACCGAGTAACGTCAAGACTTTATTGGAGTAGTCAAAACTCGATACAGTACGCCCTCGATGTAGTTTGAGTCTCGATACAGCGCGACCCATGGCCAATCCCTACCTATTTGTCCTAATTTGACCCTCGATAAAAACTGTGAAGCTTAAAAACATTAAAGTTCTTTTTAAAAACGTTGCAGATAAGTTTTCCAATATGAAAAATATTTATACCCCTGGTTATACCCCTCCCCCAAAAAATCAAGTTTTCTAAAAGTGTTTAAAAAAGCTGATGTTTTCTAGGTAGATTTTGATGAATTGACCTAGAGCCGCTTTATTTACAAAAATTGGGATCTACTTAGACATAGCAAGCTCTCTTTCAACAGCCCATACAACTAGATAGAATATGAAGAGCCTAATCTCATTTATACCTATAGCAATACTTAATACTAAAAATGCTCTAAAATATTCAACACATACTCTTGTAATTGCAGTCATGTAATATGAGCGGGAATCTGTTTGCTCTTTGGACTTCTCAAAGTAGTATTCCTCCGCCTTAAAAGGATCTGCTCCAAATTGGCAAACCAATGTGTTTTGGGGGTTTTGTTGCATTGCAGCTTTCCTAAAAATTAATATTTTAAATGAATAAGCAAAATTAAATAAGCAACGCACTTACAATCTTGTAACACATCTATTGCGAAACCCTTTGTTTGGAAAATCTTCACCGTTCATACAGAAGACAGGTGTCTGTTTGCTCATGGCAAAAAAGTAATCAACTTCTTTTTTTTTATCAAAATACAAATTCAAAGTATTTTTTTAAGGAGCAATAAAAGATCAATAAAAAATGAGAAGAAAAAGCATTTTTCCTTTTCTCCAACTATTAATTTGGTTGACCAAAGATGAAGATTTTGTTTAGGTGATCAATGCTCAAATATTTTATGCTCCCTTGCTCAAACAAACACTTCGCTTAGTTGCTTTCCCACTGTTTTTTAGTCAATAAAAATATTTTTTGAAGTAACGGATTCTTTGGCAGAACAAAACACAATGCCAATGATCGATAAAGCTGAGCGGAAATTAAACACATGTTTATATTAAGGTTGTAACCTTTGCGCAAAAGTTGCGATCTGCCGAACTTTTGGGCAAAAGTTTCGGCGAAACTTGAAATTTTTGTTTACTCTTCACAAAGAGTTACAAAATATATCACATCAGTACACTCCGCTATAACGGACCCTTCTATAACGGAAACTTCGCTATAATGGAATTTTTTTTTTTGGTCCCTTGAATTCCGTTATACAGTCGAACCTCGTTAAACTGGCACCCCTAATTCAAAAAAATGTGTTTGTGGCATTGTGTTTTTGACCTATGTTTTGCTGGTGTCTTCTGGGCATGTTATATACCAAAATTTAGCTTAGATTCTAGGCTACGTTTTGGTATATAACATGCCCAGAAGACACCAGCAAAACATAGGTCAAAAACACAATGCCACAAACACATTTTTTTGAATTAGGGGTGCCAGATAAACGAGGTTTGGGGTGCCGGATAAACGAGGTTTAACTGTACAACCTGCCGCCAAAAAAAATTCTTCTGCAGCCACACAATAAAGATTGAATAAAAGGGAAACACAAATTGTTATGGCTATTTGCTTAGTGTTCAGAAACACAAGACAGAGAAAGAAGAAAAATAACCAGAAAAACGCAAACTCTAAAAGTCGATCTGTGAAGAAGTGCAGACAAAAGTGATAGACTTTGTTGTGTCAGATATAACGTCACCACTTTTTCAATAATGGTGACGTTATATCGAGAGTTGGCTTTTTAAAAGGTGAAATTGTTGAGTTGTGTAAAAACGACCGACAAATTCAGATCCTCGTGATTTTTTGCCTTAGAGACATCAATATGAAAATCGGCAATAGATGTCAAAAATTAAGTTAAAAAAAATGGTCGGAACCAGCTGTTGATCGAACTTTTTGGGGTGACCTGTTACCGAAGTTCGACTGTATCGCAAAGGTTGCGGGTAAATTGCGGGTCGCCAAAATCGGGTCGGACAAAATCGGGCCGGACAAAATCGGGTCGGACAAAATCGGGCCGGACAAAATCGGGTCGGACAAAATCGGGTCGGACAAAATCGGGCCGGACAAAATCGGGTCGCCAAAATCGGGTCAGACAAAATCGGGCCAAAACATTCATCCAGGCTTTTGGAATCGCAGGAAGGTGGTAGTCTTTATTCTCAGTCATATTTTATTTATTTTTCCTAAAGCTTTGTTTTCTCTTTTCTGTTCACGGCTAACATGCGCTGGCCAACCCCAAGCCTAAGGCTTAGTTGCA
>BBSZ01002567.1:0-31195 GCA_000981365.1 Subanguina moxae | reverse complement strand
AGAGGCATACCTTATGGAAAGTGCTGATTTATTGATTTTTTTTTGAAAAAGCAGCAAGTCAACAGAGTAGGGATAGAGGCATACCTTATGGAAAGTGCTGATTTATTGATTTTTTTTTTGAAAAAGCAGCAAGTCAACAGAGTAGGGATGGAGGCATGCCTTATGGAAGGTGCTGACTTATTGATTTTTTTGAAAAAGCTACAAGTCAACAGAGTAGGGATAGAGGCATACCTTATGGAAAGTGCTGATTTATTGATTTTTTTTGAAAAAGCAGCAAGTCAACAGAGTAGGGATAGAGGCATACCTTATGGAAAGTGCTGATTTATTGATTTTTTTTTGAAAAAGCAGCAAGTCAACAGAGTAGGGATAGAGGCATACCTTATGGAAAGTGCTGATTTATTGATTTTTTTGAAAAAGCAGCAAGTCAAAACCTCTCTCTCTACCTAAAACAGTTTTCTCTACATACGTTACACGCTTATAGAGCGTAAACAAGGGGACTATTAAAAGCAAGTGGAAAAGCCCATTTTATCATACTTGTCTTATATTTATTTTCCATAGCTTTTTTTATATGATGATTATCCTAACATGTAAATTTATTTTTACTATCCTATTTTTTGCCTCTTTCTCGCATTGTTCTCCTGATAACAATGATGGAAATAATCATGCATCAGGTTCTGGCGTAAACCACAACAATGGTGAATGTAAGATTTTTAGTAAATAAAGTGTTGTTAAACGTGGAAATTATTTATTTTAAACAATAGACAACTTAGCTTTTAATTGTTTTCAAAGGCAAAATTTCAATTATATGCGGGTCAGATAGACTAGACTAAGTAAAAGAAAATATATATAAATTTGGCGACAAAGTAGTCTTCTGTCCCCTCTTCACTCTTTTTTTCGGAATCTTATTCTCTAGGGAGTTTTGACACCGTGGCCTGTAGTAACAAGAACTTTACTGTTTAATACAGTTCTATAGTCTTTAAATTACTAGCACACCTTTTTAACGGATACCTCTAAGTGCAATGTTTATTCTAGCAAATTTCATTTAACCTAGCTTCTGAGTTAAACAAAGTCCACCAAAAAAATTGTTTGAAAATTTGATGCTAAATACTAATGTAGAGGAAAAAGAAGAGACCTCCACATTAAAGAATGGTAAAATCTGTTTTTCCTTTCAAATTTCCCAAAAATTATGTGAACCGCGAGACTTTGGAGCAGTTTTATGTAATGCCTAATTTAAGTACATGGCTTATTTTAAAGAAGAGGCAAAAAATATACGAAATGGTGCTTTACATTTGTATGAATCAGATCATTATTTTTGATAAAAGATTTTTATGAAAAACGCCATTTTGAGGGTTGCTGAAATTGTTAGGAGGTTGAAAAGAGTATGGCAGACTTTCTATTAGAGATAACACGGTATATATAAGCAATTTTACGTTTAACACTGAGGCCAAAAACCTTGAACATATTTTTGCTTAAAATTTTTAACCTGGATCATTTAGATCAACCAATGTCTTTTAACGGACGAGGTGCGTTGGGAAGTTTACGATTACCACAACATAATTTACAATTACCACAACAAACTTCTGAAAGTAAGTTGTTAAATGCCATCTTAGTTAATTGGTTGAGAGTGGTCTATTAGTGACTTAGACTACAGTCTGTCTTTGTGTCTTGACTTCATACCCAAAAATATTTTCAAGGGGGGAGCATTTTTTATATTTTTCGGGTTAATAAAGCCAATTTACGACTTGACTAGCTATTAGGGCAAGCTGTATAACGTTTTTTATACCAGCGTTTGGCTGAACTATTGAGTCCCTCTGAAGCCTTACTAATTAGATACAGAAAGATGCTTTGGGGGCTGACCCGAAATAAAATTTCGGGGTTTTAAGCATTTTTTCGTGCGAAAATTACTCTTTGGGCTTTAGCTTATTTTGTGCTCAGGATTGGGATTTCTAAAGTATATCGGGGCGGACCCCGAACGGGATTTTACCCCCTATAATCGGCTCCGGCGGATTAACTCCAGGAGACCCTGTAGTCCCCAACCTGCTTCTGTCTCTACTACTAATGCAAACCTTTACTCCTTTTTAGCTGAAAAGAAGGTTAAAGTGTTTGTTGTTTTGTTGGAGCTTAAAAATTATTATTATTGGTATGAATATGTGCCGTACGTTGAACTTGAAATCCCTGAAGAAATATTAGGAAAAGACATAAAAAGGAAATACACAGATTTAACACTGGAAGATATAAGTGAATGCGATTTGCACACTCTGCAAGGTCAAGGCAATCATAGCAGTGCGGTATCTGCCCATGAAAAGATGAAGTCCAGAAAAACTAGTCTTAAGATACAAGAAGTTATAAAGGACCAAGAAAAAATAAAATTTTCGAAATTGATTGAATTTGTTGGCCTTACTTGCGGAGTGTATTTAACCAAAAGACTCGCAGCAGCTAAATGGAAAGAAAGTAGTAAGTCGAAAATTTTGGATAATTTTAAAAATAATAAGCTGAAAATAATTCTGGTTCTTATGGGCTGTTGGGACCATGTCCAAATAATATGTTTAAGGCATTTTTATTGGCTTATACAACAGGCTACAGATTTAATAACTACACTCGAGTCTCGATACAACATACCCGTTCGGGAGCGAGCTCGAGGTGTTTTATATGGAGGGATATGTTGTATCGAGACTCACTTTGCCATAAAATTAGTTCAGGCCAACCAGGTTGTGCCCAGTGTGTCATATCTAGGGCTAGGTTGTATCGAAACTCGGCTGTATTTTAATAAGAGGATACAACAAGGCATTTTTTTCATATAAAGAATACTCTTTAGTAATTTTTCAAAAGGATGTTTTCCTTTGACATGGTTCCTCCAGCATAATTCTTTCAAAAAGCAACCAAATGATGCCTTGCAGTGCCTTTTTATCTTTTTAGATGCACACCACATTATTTTTACTGTATTTCTATGAGCTAGGCTTGTAGGATCCACGAAATTTCCGTTTTCCAAATTTTAACTATTTTAAATTTTCAAATTAAAGATAATATTTGGACGTGCTCCCAATAACCCATAAAAACTGAAGGCTGCTTAGGATAGGTACTAGACATTAGTGAGAGGACCTGTTCGCTGCCTTTTGGGTATAACATTGCAATCAAAAAAGTAATGAGATGTTATGCTTGCCTTTGCAACTCTAGTTCTCATTCTATTTGACACTAGCCAGAGAAAGCAACTCCCTTGTTTTCCACAAACTAGTTTAGTAAGATAGACAAGACAAAAGTCTTATGATATAAATTTTATCATGTCTTTTTATATTTCTCTTTAATTAGTGACAATTTCCTTGACTGGGCCTAACTTTCGCCCTCATTATCATAATGCGCCAGAGAACATGAAGGATCTTGAAAAAAAAAAAAAATTTTTTTAAATGAGATGACATATACATTTGAAGAACATGGCATGGATTACAGCTTTCCAATAGATATCTTTTGTTCCACTAAATTTTGATGGTTTTTCGCAATTTTTTTTTGTTCTTTTCTGTTGCTTTAAAGGGATCGGGTCAAATATCTCCAGTGAGAATTAATGCATGTCGATTTTTTTAAGGGTTAAAGCTTTCAAAAAGAAAAAATTGATCACCCAGGGCTTGGCTTCAAATCTATGTTTAAAATCCAAAATTACACCTGGAAATAAGTAGAGCGTAAAAAAGTGATCCGACTGGGTGTAGAACATGAGGGTAACTGGATAATTAGTGGTGGATCTTTTGGAATTTTTTAAGATACTTCAATAAAAGTACCCATTTTGTAAGGATTTTTTCCTCTAGATCACCTTACTAGGCACAATATCTTCAAGAATCCGAATCTGAAATCAGAATTTCAAAGTCTATCTTGGTTACCGAGATATAGCCAAAAGGTGGAAGATCTTCATGTTGGAATGGTGACCATCTCACTTCCAGTCATATCTCAAAAATCAAGTGACTCTTTGAAGTTCTGCCTTGACATTCAAAGTCCTGGAGTTGATTAGGCTGTCTCGAAATAAAAAACTGCCTTCAAAAATGGGTACTTTTATTTGAAGATATAAAAAAGCTCAAAAACAAAAACCACCATCTGTCTGCAATCATGAGACCTTAGTTTGGACCATAAATGCTAGAGCACAAGTACTCTATCACACCTGCACATAATGAACACTGAATACGCTTTTTTTTTCCTTTTGCACTTGGCTTTATGGCTTTTCTTGTCCTTCCATTGTCTTTATATCACCATGCTATGCTATATGTCACTATATCGTTACTATTTGTGGGAAAATAAACTTTTGTAGAACGGCTATGCTAGAATTAGGCTTATTACAAGTAAACAAAAAGCAAGTAAAATTTAGTTTCTTTAGTTGCAATCAATCAACATTGAGTCGAGTTTCAATTATCAAAGTATGAAATCACAAGATTAAGCATCGAAAATACGGTTAAGATGATGTTCATGTGTTGTCGATGAGCAGGATTCGCTTTGATGGCAAGCAGCGAGTTTAACATTTTCTCCATAGGGCTGAAGCATCGAGGGAAATTCAATCAGTTTATAGCAACAACGGACAGATCATGTCGCAAATGGCTGGACTGACTACAAAGCTTTAAGATCGCTTCAAAAATTTCTCAATGGAAAGGATCTCGTCACAGAAGAAGAGGTAAAAGGGCAGGCATTTTGGGTGAAAAGCAGTGCTGGGTCGATGGGCCGAAACAATTGATTTGGTGGCTTCTTTTTTTCTATCATTGGAAGGCCTCTCTTAGAAGTGGTGCCTAAATACGGTGCACCAAGCTTACGCCATATCAAATTACATTTTTACCTTAAATCCTTTCCGTAACAAATACACAATTTATTCACATAGCGAACATTCTTTTACAAACTAATTCCTAGTGCCTGCAACACCCCGTGCTTGCTCTTGTTCTCTCTTGGCGTTTTCCGCAGCAACTCTGGCTTTATTACATTCAAAAGCTTTTCTCTTTTGACGAGCTAAAACTAGCTAACGTCGGCACAGTGCACGAAGAAATAAAACAAGAATCCAAACCATTTGTTACGAAATCAATCCCATACTTTGCAATAAGATAGTCATGCAGCTTTTTCTCCACTTTTTTGCGATTGGCAGCCGAACTAAAAGTAATAGAAAATTAGGTACTACTGTATTATACGCTCCCCAATCGTTTACAAGCAACCCCCCCCCCCGAAAGTGCTTGGGTTTCTAGGTACATTGACTATTTAGGAAGCACTTTTTCACCATTTTTAAGGGATTAAGGGCTGTATAGGGAAGGGACAAGTAAAAGGCCACTTTCAGTAAAAAGCCAAAGGTGCAATATAATTAGAATATGTTCAGCAGAGAAAGAAACTTACTCAAAGAAAGCATCTCTCATTCGAAGACAATTTGTCTCACATTTGACCTTCTCGTATTCATCATAGAGGATTTTTCTAAAACTGCTTGATTAATAAAAACATCCTTTACGCATTGCAGGAGTACATGAAGACCAGCTGAACGATGTAGAAAATGACAAACATTCCAAGTGCATTTCTGATAGCGTTTTTCAGGTCGAGTTTGTTGGGTAATTGCACGAAGCCAAGTCCCAGCTAAAAGCAAAACGTTTTTTTGATACAATCACAGTGATCGACAAAGTGCTTACCCATAGGAAAGAAAGAATCAAAACAATGATGATATCAACGTGAAATCGAGTCATTTTCGAAATAAAGCGCAACTGGAAACATTGACTTTAAGCGGCTAGGATTAAACAAGATAATAAGATAATAAGGTGTTTCTCCATGCACCAACAAAAGGCCCAATTTTGGCGAGCCACAATTTACCGTGTACTTTTCTACCTTGGTCTACCAAGGCAAAACACAATTTTTCTTTATCAATTTCCTGTTGTTCGAAATGCTTCGAAGGGGTAATTTTAGAAGAGCTAAAAAATAATTTCCCTATCTCGACTTCCTTTTCAGTATGTTAGCACGACCAAATGAAATGTTTACTTGTATGTGTATTCAAATCCAGGACAAGACTAGTTGGACCAGGGGCGAGTTGGGTTTTTGCCCTGTGACCAAGTAAAACCTCTATTATAAATTATTTTGCCAATAATTTATTTATATATTTAGACAATATAATTTTCAGCATTTAATTCTACACTTTCATAAAAAAACTTCTTCATTGCTGCCTCTGCTGATGCTATTGCTGCTTTCTTCATTACAACTGCAGCCGGTTTGAGTGGAACTAACTTGATTGATATGTTTCTCAGTATACTTTTTTTGGTCGAATCTATGGCTGTAGGCTTTGAGCAATTTTTCTTTGGTTGGCTTATGAGGCATAGAGGTGTATTCTGATTTGTCATCATCATCTGTGTCCGACTCTGTATCCGTGCTTGAGGTGTTGGCTGTGTTGGAGGAGGAGGATGAAAATTTTGGTAGTCTCATGAGCATTTCTGAGACCCGCAGGATGATTGGTGCGTATGTGGGTGCATAAGCAATTTCACACTCTGTGCAGTTCTCGCTGCTGCTTCGGTGCTAAACATATTTGATTGAAAAAAGAGGTTTTTATCATCTATTTACAGATCATATTTTTCCTTAAAAGGGCTAAAATTGCCTGAGGCTCAGAGATTAAAATCAGCGCTGGTTATGTTTTAATAGCGGCACTGCTGGAAAAAGCGCTAGCAATCACAGACGGTTTTTCTAAAAAGCCCAGACGCTAATTGCGCGTGTATATTTGTGCTCCCTACTATTCTCTGCGTTAAACAAACCTTGAATTTTCTGCCATTTATAACCTGCTTAAGGTAGCCAATAAATTCTTTTCTCAATTGTGGCATGCAGGTCACATAGATTGGCAATCTTAAAGCTCCTGCCAGAATGGTCAAAATGGAGACCTAAAACTACGCTTAACCAAAAGAAATAAAATTTTGTGACAAAAAAATCTACTGTGTCTACTCCAAATGTGTAAAAGGCGACGAATTCGGTCATTAATGACTCAATATTGATATATTCCCAGAAAGTTAGCAGAACGTTTAGAATGTTAGCCTAAAATGGAAATATTGTACAGTAAAAATATATATTGTATATACATAATACATGTAAAAGTATTGAATATGTATAATATTCAATACATATTAATTTAAGTACTTACTAAAAGGTATGTAAAGACAATCATCAGCAATGTCCTTGTGGCAGCTCTTACTCGTCTCTAAATTAGAAAAATAATTTTTATGAAAATTTGTTAAAAAAAAAACAAAAAAATTGCCTCTAAAAAGAGCCCAAAGCTTACTTTTCTTTGCACCTCATTTATTTTGACCATTTGAATTTGGAGATTGTCCCTCAATACAGTCACTATTTTCAAGTTCATTATCAGCAAAAGGAAGAATGGCAAGAGGACGGTTACTAAAGTATACGCTTATTTTTGGTCAGACAATTGTAACGGTAAAACGACACTTACAAAGGGGTTGCCTTGGAGAGAGAGAAAAAAAATCGTATATTGCAATAAAAGTATCCATTTTGAGTAAGCTTTTTGACTCTATTGGATTATAATGAGAATGTCGCTAGACATGTGGAATGCCGAGAAAATAATGCAATAGCGCAATGGCCGTTCTGTACCTTTTTACGATCTCTATTTACTTTTTACAGTCTCTTCTCAAACCCAGCACTTTGTTCCTCTTCAATTTCTATATATGCTCTGTATTTCGAGGAAAAATGTTCAACAGTAAAAAGCTTATGTTTGCGTCAGGGTCTGGTGCCTGGTGCTTGCATGGGGGTTTAGACCGTGGTGCTTAACCCCACATTTACCACCCTAAATAGAAAGCCCTGATGCGTGCGCTAGATCTCAGACTCTGAGACAAGGCTACAGACCATTGCATCAGGATCCTATTGCTTTTTTTGGGTCTTGTTGCCTGTACCAGGTCTCATACACTGACGCAAGCGTCAGGCTTCAGACCGTGGTGCTAGCACCGGAGCCCAAACAAAAATTTTTCGCTGACAAAAGATTTTGGCAATGGGCATTAATGAAATACGGAGTATATATAAAATCGAGGAGGAACAAAGTGTCGGGTTTGAGAAGTTTAGCCAATTTCGGAGTCTATCGGGTGTATCGGGGCGGGCCCCGAACCGGCCTTTACCCCCTAAAATCGGCTCGAGATCCTGACCCGTTTTTGTCTCTGCTAAGAAGTCTTTGAATAGATTCGCAAGAAAGATTCGCAAACATGAGTACTTTTATTAAAAATACAATTTATTGAAAAAAAACCCTATGTAAGTGTCCTATGCCCAATTATAACATCTAGGCACATACCGACATTCCTGAAGCCCAACCTCCAAAACAGGTTGTAGTAATGGTTCATAGACATGTCTGACAATTTGAGACTATATTCATTCATTGTGTTTGCACATTCTTCATTAAAAATTATCTGAAAAAAAGTTTAACGGTTTTTTTAGTAATATTTTCTTGACAAAATATTTACTACAAATTCGCCAGCCATTGTGAACTTGGTGACGAAACCGAGTAGAATGGCCGAAGCTGCTATGTATTTGCGAAACTTATTAACCCTCTTCATTTGTGCTGTCCAACAAGTGATGCAGTACCTCTCAAAACTAGCAGCCAAAATAAGAAAAGAAGAGGAAGTCATAGCAATGTGCGAAAGAGTGATGAGAGGAATCATGTAAGTATACCTAAAACATACTTGTGATATACCTAAACAAAAAGTTCTGGAGCAAACGGCTAGAGCTTGTAATCCCGTCCAGGTCCCAATTCATGTTAGAAAAGTCGAAAATTCTCGCATTTTACGTTAGATCAGTGTAGGTTAGTTATGAACCTTTAAACTTAGAAAACATAGGAGGCTCTACTGCTATATACCCCCCTCCCCCCAAATTCAAATCAATTTTGGATTTTGATTGGTGAGCTTACCAAGAACGTAGCAAAAACACTGACTGCAAATAGTCAAGCAAAAGGCTGAAAGACATCAAAGGAATGTATGCAGCACCCATAAATACATCAAAGAAGGCAAGCAGTAAAAGGTACAAGCAGTGTGACTTATGATGGCTTTTTCTAAACCTTACCAACATAATTTTGACTCTTAACAACAGGCCTACTTTCTGACAAGCATGAAAAACAGAAAGAGGTTCTCCACCACAGAGATTAAAGCAATTGCTGTGCCCACCACAGAGACCAGCCAGAAACGTTCTTCAAGATAGGCCGGTTGGTGGTAGAAACATTTCTCTTTCTTCTCTCCCAAAATTGATGAAGTGGACGCATTGTTGAGAGATTCCATCTCTTTTTATTTAAATATTTTCTATAGATAGATGCAGAGTCTGTAAAAAATGTGTGTCTCCATTTTTACAAATTAGACTGATCTAAATTTGCAAATTAGAATCATGTTCAAACAATGATATTTTTAGAACTAATGCAAAGACACATAACGCCGAAAAGAATGCTAAATTTATAAGTATGTCAACAACAGATGTCGTGAAAAACAGAATTGCCTGTCTGATTACACAAGTGGTATTGAATTTGTTTTTTTATTAATTATTTAGTAAACAATCTTTTGACAATTACATTACCGTATTTCCATTAATAAACTCACCCCCACCCTCTAATTTAAAATCGTTTTTTTGACCTACTTTTTTCCAGGTAAAGCTTCCTACTCCCCCTGGAGGGGGAGTAGTAGGCTCGAAGGAGGCCTTTCTAGGTAAACTGACCATGAAGCATTTTTTGACCATTTTCAAAGGGAAAAAAGGTTGTATAAGGCAGGGGAAGGGACGGCCAAGGGGCCATTTTGTAGGAAAAGAGAAGATCCTGAACATAAGTACGCTTACAGGGACCTACCGCATAAAGAAGCTCTATTATGGATGCTATTTTCATGCCTCCAGAGCTTCTTCTCAAGTGATTTATGTTTTATGCTTGTGTGCGCATCTCAACCCCAAGTCCCCTTTGACCCAAAGCCGCGAAGCCCCCGAGCCCCCGTAAGCGGCAAATGATGAGAGGAGTTCATAATGCAGTAGATTCAACACATCTTATTTTTCCCGTCCTTTAAAACTCTTTATATAGAATGCTGACTGTAAATCAAACTATACCAAATTTTTCTGCAAAATCAACCTACTTCTTTATCAAGCAGAAAAATGTTTGGGTCAAAATTGCTTATGCCGAAAAAAAAACATTTCAAGAGAAAAAAAGAAGATTTCATTGCCAAGCTTCTTCGACAAAAAGATAATTTCATTTAAAAAGCATAAATTTGCTAAAAAAAACTTTTTCTCAAAGTCGGAGGCAGAAAAAAATAACAAAAAGAAAAATTCGGAAACGAACTTTTGTTCATTTTTCCCGAGGCAAAATGTTTTTAAAAGACTTTTTGTGTAGTAACTCTTGTTTATGGTGCAAGCCAAAAACAACACTACCCATTTAAAGACAGCTATCTTCTATTTTTGACTTTGCATGTGACATTAGCTACCAAAAAATAGCTAGTAAGAGTTTGCTGTCCAGTCTCAACAATGTTTTCGGCCAACAACAAAGAAGTGGGGCAGATAAGGGAGGAAAGCTTTAATTCAATAAATTTCTTTATCCCTTGCATGTTGCTTTCCTAGCCCTTGGCTGTGCCAAAAATAAGTCTTTGGAAATCGTTTAGAAGAAATATATTTGGACTTGACCAAACGTCATGTGTCAATTGTTTTATTTATTGTTCAACATTTGAGAAAAATAATAAAAAAAACTTTTGTTCAGCAAGTTTTTGTTCAAAAGAATTTCATGTATCCTCTTAAGGGATACGGCGTTTCCAAAACGAAGTTTTTGATATTCGTCGTTTTGAGGACTCTACTGCAATATAAAGCCCTCTTCTGTGATAAAATTTTGGCGATACTGTATTATACGCCCCAAATTTATATACCTCCCCTTCTCCAAAAAAAAAAATAGGCATTAACAGGTGATTAAAAGAGGCCCACTTACTGTCTGTTGCTTTTACCGAATACTCTTTTACGTCAGTCACGCAGTCAATACTAGCAGTTTATTTTACATCATTTCCTATATACCCTGTGTATTCCTTCACCTCTGAGAACACCGTATTGACTGACTTTTTGACTTTAATCTATATTTGAGCATCGTAATATTTTTGATGCCTGAAAACATCTTAGAAGTCTGATATACCTTGTGACACCAACGCATAAAGTCTTAGCCATAGGCTTGGTGTAGGCCAGAGTAGGTTGGCCAAGGGTCAGCGCATACCTCCACCATCTATCTAAAAACAAGGACAAGAAAAAAGCAAAGGACGGCAAAGAGGTAAAATAAAGAAGTGATTTAATAGAGACCTAACATTCACTAGAATGCCGTCCGTCTATTTTGTTTCTATTATCCGCCTCCATTGAATTCAAAATTTACTCCCATCAAGGAAGAGCTTGCCCTTTAAACATATTTCGTGAGTTTAAGTTTCAGAGAGCACAATACAATATCTCAAAAAAATATTAAAAACAATTTGTTTAAAAAACATAAAAAAACATTTCAACGCAATATCAAAAAAGTACTTTTCACAATTTTAACAATTCGGAAGACTGCTTACATTAAAATGGCTTTTTTATCACTGAAATATTGACATAAATTGAAAAATTAAACTTTTGATGTTTTTCCCCTAACAAAGAAAGCTACAAGAAATACCAGAATAGAATCTATCAAGTTTTCTCCAATATCCTCTAAGACATATTCAAATACCAATTTAATTAAGCAGTTTTCAAATTAAACGAGTTCTTTTTAAGAAACAAAAAACAATTATAAACTTACGAGGGACACTCCCGAACTGTCTCGTCACTCGCAAAAGAAAACCATAGCTTAAAATGTTCGACGTAGTCGGCTTAGTGAAATTTTAAGAGTTTTTCCCACCAGCAAGAAAAATGAGGATAATGAGGCTTGAGAAAGTTGAATAAACAGCTTGGTCTCCCCTACCAAGTAATTTTTTTTTGGGGGAGGGTATAAATGATTGGGGGGGCGTATAATACAGTAGTAGTCACACCTCAATATAACAGCACCTTAAGTCGGTCTTCAGAGATTCCGTCATACCGAGACCTGACTGTATCTGAAGTGTATTTTTCCCTAGCCGAAAGCTGAAGATCAGAACAAAAGAGAAGATTACCAAAGTACATAGCTAGAAGACGACACCAAAGACAGAGAAAAAAAGCCAGAATTTTTAACCAAAAGCTTTCGAATTCTTGTTTACGGATTCAAATTGTCTTAATCTTTCTTTTCCAACATACTTATTAGCCTCTTTATAAAAATTTTCGCCATAAACGTGAAAAAGTGCGTATAAATTGGGCTTAGGTTATAATTAGGCTTTTTCTTATAAAAAAATAACAGTGGTTTATCTTGGTCCCCTAAAGCAAAAAAAAAAAAACTTTGGTCAAATTTTTTAGAAATAGCCATTCATGCCATAAAAGCATGTCTTCTATCGTTTTTAAAACTTGAAGTTGCATTGGAAGGTGTTGTAAAGTGTGTTCCGGCCGTTTTCTTCAAATAAAAATGCATATTTTAAACTAAAGAACCAAATAAGAGTCCAAAAAAAATTATTCCAGCTGTTCATTTCTTAACTAAAAAGTCATAATTGAGGGTAGGCAAAAAATTGCACTTCTTGGCGGCCAATTATATAAAAAGAAAGAAATTGAGGGGCACACACACACATAAACATTCCGCAGCCAACTGTTCCCTCTTTTGCTGCTGGGCTTTTGACTTGATGAGCCAGCAAGAAAAATAGATAGATGATACAGAAAAAAAATAAGAGTTGCTGGTCAGTCTACTCCAGCAATCTCGTGTTGACTTTAAAGACTTCAGGGGAAATCTCTATTTGCCGTCGATTTTGTGCTTGGAAACAGAAAGAAAAGAGTTGAGATTTGAGATAGCTTAGATAAGCCATTTGAAATTGGGATAGAAAGAGCTATTTCTTAAAAATTTAAGTAAAACTTTTAAAACAATGTTATATAGTCAAGCCTCGTTAATCCGGCGGCAGGAGTATCTTATATCGCATGCTCCCAAGAAGGTATTTTGACCACTTTTTCGAGCTTCTCCATTCGGTTAGAAAACATGTTTGTAGGTAGCGGTTGAGATGTGCACATCCACATACCTTGGACACAAATCACTCGAAAGTGAAAGTGGTCAAAATACTTTTTGAGAACATACGGTATAAAATACTTAAGCCAATCCGGCAGCCTCGATAACTCGGCACCTCAAGCAAGGTCCCGAGAAACGGTTTTATCAAGAAATGGACTTCAATAACTCAGCACACTCGATAATTCGGCACTTGAAACCTGGTCCATGAGGGTGCCGGATTATGGAGAGTTGGCTGTATTAGAATAGATATTACTTTAGATGAAATTAGTTCGTAATTGTTTAAAAAATTTCTTACGAAATACTAAAACTGAACTACGAAAAGTAAGTATCCTATCTGCAAGGTCTAATTCGATTTGTTTTTTACTGCTTCCTCTTGCCTTCCTTGACCAAGTTGGACACTACTTTTGCATTTAACACTAAAAAGTGTCCTAGTTTGTGGAAACGAGAAAATTAGTTTCTAGTTTAGAAATACTGTGGTTTCATATATTTTAAGAAAATTTTAGAGGCGGAGGCCCGAGGCAGAGGACCCTTTTCCACGCTTTTCGTCATAGGATGTTGGTCTTTCAGACCAAGGTCAAAAAATGGGCCTCATTATCGTATGGGGCCCTGACACTTGTCTAAAATTAACAACTGGTTATAGATATTCATATCACTTAGTAGCATATTCTCTCTAATTATAGCCCATGAGCTTCAAATTTTCAACCACCTCTAAAGTCTTAATAAAACTTAGACTCCACTGGATTATACCCACAAAAGTTTATAAAGCACCCTTCAGGAAAGTAATACTTTTGTTGCCCTTTTACCATGTTTTTTTTTTTCACTAGATTATGGCAAAAAAGGCCTGAAATGCATTTATTTCTCCAGAATCTTGCTCGGATTCATTTCACAGGTAAGTTTTGTGCGCGCATCTCCAACTCTCAAGCCCCGTCACCCCCGTAAGGGGAGTTGTCTTCCAAAGCCTTTAACATTCATGTAGCTGTCATTGGATGCTAGTGTATTTTAAGAAAAACATGATAAAAGGACAAAAAAAGGACGAAAAAATTGCACAAATGCTAAATCGTCAAAATTGTGTGAAAAAATTGAACTTCTAAAGTTAAAACAAATTACTCATTACCTTTTTAATAATAAATTTTATTTGCGGACATGAAAACAATAAAAAAAACATGCACTTTCTTATTTTACTTAGTCAATGCAGTCAAGTGTTCCATTTTCCAAATTCAAACAAGAAGAAGTGAAAAGAATTGTGGAAATCCCCAAAGGCCAAATTTACAAGTTTTGGAGCGTGGGCTAAGCACACGAATAAAGAAGGGACAAACTATGCCAGTCAGCTTGGCACAATCTTTCTCGTTAATCCGTTTCGTCATGCAATTAAAGCTATCTACTGGCACGGCCTGTTCCTAGTGACTGCTCTGCTAAGAGAATATGTCTGTCTATATGTCGCAAGTTACAACTCACTAACGAACAGACCCCGAAAAAAAAAGAATTACTATGAAAAACATTTTTATTTGATTAACACTGTTTCCTAAACTTTTCGGAGGTTGAAAAGTTTTACTCAAATACATACGGTATCTTAGCAATAAAATCCGTGATTTAGAGCTTAAAATAAAGAAAAGTGCTTGTATAATAAAATTATATGGCGCTACTCGGTTATAACCCCTACCCAATAATAGCTACCAGGATATACACCCCCCCCCCTCCCCGCAAACTCGAAAGGGACACTAAAAGGACACTCAGTAGGAAAAGAAAAGATCTTGAACATAGTTTCCCTTATAGGAACCTACCAAATAAAGAAGCTCTGGTATGCGTGTTATTTTAATGCATCCAGAGCTTCTTCTTGAGTGATTTATGTATCAGGCATGTTTGTGTGCGCATCTCAACTCCAAGCCCCCTGGCCTCCGTCGTACCCGTAAGGGTGCGAAGGCGGCTCGAGAGTTAGAAATGCGCGCACAGACTTACCTGTGAGATAAGCCAATTAATATAATAAAACAAAATCTGCACTTTTAAAAGTCTAAAATTAAATCGCGGAAGCACAATGCTGCAAAAAAAGATTGAAAAACAGTTTTTTTAAGTTAATAAACACAAATCTGCACAACCATTTGAAATGGCGATAATGCGTTTAAAAAAGACTTCAAAATATTTGCTTTGAAAAATAACCCTGGCAAGTATTTTAGCCACCACTTAGCTAACATACACAGATTTATTTACTCTTTGCTGAAGCAGTATCCGCAAAAAATTTCGAAGGGTAAAAAATTACTTAAAACAAGGTTTATAAGCAATTTGAAAGGTTTAAATGTTCTTGTACCGTTTTAATGCTTGTAACGTGCACAAAACACGCTTTTAGGGCGCGGAAGACCATTTTTGTAAAAAAATTCGACGCCACTCGATTATAATCACAATACATCCATCCACATTCAGCTAGTGTTTGAATTGGCGGCTGTTGCTCTTTTTGTCGTTACTCTTTTCAAGTATAACTCCTTACCTTGCCGTGTATATTTATTTTGGTGCCAGATAAAAATAAATAAACGTATTTTAGAACTTTTAGTGCAGTGAAAATAACTAAGGTTTCGGTACTACTTTGTTGTACCACCCCCACCCCCCCCCCTCAAATACTTGCGTTTTCTAGTTAAATTGACCATATAACAACCATAATAACAACCATATAACATTTTTTGACAATTTTTAAAGGGATGTAGGGCTGTAGAGGGAGGGGAAGGGGCAATTATAGGGGCCACTTTCTAAGGAGGGCCCACTCAGGAAATCATAACTATCATAATTTTTTAGATGCCACCCAAAGGAGGAAAGCGTGATAGAAAAGCGACGACTCCGGCGGATTCGATGAAACAACAAACGCTGCACAAATATCTGGGCGTCGAAGATATGCTTGCTGAAAAAAAAGATGGATATTCTGATAAATATCTTATCAATCGTCAAATTAAAGGCGAAAAAAAACAGGCCTCATCAAAAATTTCGCAGGCTGCTCCAAATGTGTACTACGGCTTCACTGAAGATGATCAGGCTCTATTGGATGAAGGTGAGCTAACAGAAAAAGAATTGCAAGTAGATTTCTCTGATGACGAGCTCAATATGGAAATTACGCAGGAAGAAAAGTAATTTACTGAGTCAATTATGTTTCCATCTTGTGCAGTAAGATTTCATGAGTGAGTTTTAGGAACCGAATGACTGAGCAAGAGTTGGAGGACTATGAGAAACAAAAGGAACAAATGGACTTCGCTAATCAATTACTGGCTCTCGATACTATGCAATACATTCCAGAGAGCGACATGTTGAATATCAAATTTGATCGTGAAGAGTTTGCTAATCAGTTGGCCACCCTAGATACTATGCAAATCATACGAGAAAGCGATTTGTTGAATATCAAATGTGACCATGAAGAGTTTACCAATTTATGTCGTCTCTCTGAAAGTAGGTGACTTTTCACAATAAGGGGTGCGCCAAGTGACTTAGCCTCTTCGGGCGAACTTGACGGAAGCTTGGTTATTAGAAGGTGTCGTGATACGCTGTGCATATCTCTTTCATTTTTTGTTTTAGTTGGCTTGCTTACAAGTGAATGTGAATGCAGTCACCTTGGAGACGTGAAACTATCAGAGCTTGATTTGATTTTCATCACAGATCCGGAATGCTCCTATCGCGACGCCTTGTTCCACTCCTTTTCCAGCAAGTGCTTCAGTGGAAGTCAGTGTGTGGTGGATTACGATGAAGTTATTTCGCTGCTTCATTTTATTGCTCAGGCACCATCTAACGATCCAAATATTCCGTCAATTCATAAGCGACTGTTCAAAGCCTCGGATAATTTGCTAAAGTCTGTGAAAAGGGTGAAGTATGGAACTTTGGAGGAAAGGCAAGAGCTTTGTCGCATCAATGTAAGGATTAATAGACGTTTTATATTTTAAAGGAGCTTTACCGTTTTATCTTTAGCTAGAACTGTTCTGTTGCTCCATAATACCTCGTTTGGATTTTACTGTTTGGAGGTCCGGATCAATCACGTCTATTCTGAGAAATTTGTGCCAGGTGTATCTCGATGTGGTTGCCGTTCAATTAAAAGACAAACTGTCGACTGCATTTGAAACGGTATAAATTTTTTGCGATAGCAGTCGCTGATGCCTTTTTCTGCTTGTTTAGATCGTGAATTCATTAGTTCATGACAAGAAAGATCGTGTACTTAATGAATTTTGCGTGAAGCTTTCAAAGTGGAATCTTAAACTCAGTGCTTTTCTGAGTGGGATGCGCAATATTTTGGCAATGCTTTCATGTTTTAAATTCTTTGATGCGTATAAGATGAGGGCAGCATACTATATCTTCAAAGCTATTCTTTCTAGCACTATTACTGCAGTAAAGCTTAGTGAAAAAATCGATGGAACCTACTCTGATGGGAAACACGAAATTACTGTGGTGGATACATTTAATCTTCTTCCTAATGTCGTGGAAGTGCTGGCTGGTGTATTTTTTTGTTGTTGTTGGAATAACTCTCACTCACATAAAAATCACCCTTTCTAGAAGCCTACTGATTTATACATTACTATGCAGTTGCTGGACACATGTACGGTGGATTCCGCGTTACGAGATGAAAGCTTGAAGACTTTGATTACTTTACAGGTGAGTATCTCGTCAGAAGAAACTGTTATATGCGACTAGCTTTTTAGGATCGCATGAACCTCGCTAGATTGCTTATGGTCTGTTTTATTGTCTCCTTAAAAATTTCCAATCCACAGTATTTTTTTGCTAATAAACCTTCATTAATTGTTGGTTCAAGATCAGGTATTCTTGTTGTTGTTTTCGACCAAAATTTTACGGATGTCTCTCAGGCAATCTACCTATTAAATTTTGGCTGGTTGTTTTAGTTACAATTTATGATGGTAAATACCTGAAAGTTATCTGGGAAAGATGGGTCGAAAACAAGATGCCAAGAACACGAATTTCAATCAAGGGGTGGAAGCTGCTTATTAGAGAAAATAAGTTATTTTTTTTAGAAAACAACAATCACGAGGTTGGATGACAGAATAATTGATTCGGTAGACAGTGAACGGCTTTGGCAGTTTTATATTTAATTATATATTTAAAATTCTAGTTTTGTGACACGCCTCACAGAATTCAAATGGTTATAAACGCTAAGCGGCAGGAAATGGTGTGTAATTTGGACGACACCATGTCTTCGGATGAAGATGAAGAAGACGAATTGTAATTGTTTAAGAATTGCTATGATTTATGTAGATTTGCTGCGTCATAAATTATATGAAAGATTATTTTGCGAATAGAAAATGACCATTTTTCTTTCTTTTTGCCAGCAAATTTGCTAAGGAAGGAATTTTTGTAGACAACCGCGAGGAGAAGAAGTAAATTTCGTAATTTGGAATTTTTTTTCAAAATAGTTAAATTTAAAATAGATAAAATCTTGTCTCATAATTTGGTTGTTCCTTGAAACAATTCACCGATAAACTGACTTGGCTCTATATCAAATTTATAACAATATTTAAAACTTTTGATTTTAGAAGAATATTTTATTAAAAAGCTACAGCCTGTTATCATCAAAATACAACAAATGTTTACTTCCAGCTGCTTAAATGTTACGGCTCTTTCCAGTCTCCATTTGCCACAATTGGTCATTAATATGAGTTCTGAGGCGTAGAGCAGTCTCTGGGCTGTACCTCTTGCTGTCAGTGAACCATTCCAAGTTAGTCAACAATTCAATGTCGCGGACACGAGTGGTGTGTCGGAAGAGATACTCGATTGGGAACTTTAAAAATAATTTGACTCTACTGGATTATACTACCTACGCCCCCCCCCAAAAAAAAAAAAAATCGTGTACCATCTCCCTAACCTATTTTAAAGCCTTAAATACGATAGAGTAGCCCTTTATACAAAGTGGCCCTTTAGTTGTCCCTTCCCCTCCCTCATACAGCCCTTCATCCCTCAAAAGTGGTGAAAAATGCTTCTTATATGGTCAATGTACCTAGAAAACCCAAGTACTTGGGGGGAGCGGTTACAATAGAGTAGTACCAAATTGGTACTACCAATAATTGGTACTACCAATTATTCGATGATTACCGATGTAAAAAAGTGTTGAAAAGCCTACCAAACAATTAATGTCTTTCTCTACCAACGGCAAAACAAAGGATAGTGTGGCAGTTCGCTCAGTGTTCTCGCAAGATCTCAGACTACTGTGCCATTTACTAGGTCCTCGACATCTCATTAACATTACAAAAATATGGGTTGGTGGTGGAAGATTGGGAAGATTGATTGGCATGCTAAAACTAACATATTTTTTAACTTCTTTAATAAAAGATGAGGCATTTTGAGCTCTTTAAAGTATTTAAAGTCGAGAGGAGGCCTTATTATAGGAAACACGGCTCTGTTCTCGAATGGGTACCGATTTTTGGCGTTGAGCGCTCCTGTTATTTCAACGTCTTCTAAGCATTTCTAATGCGCTAAAAATGAGAAAGCTATTGCCCCCCCCCTTTTCGACATAGAAGGTCGTTTTCTGGGTAGTGGACAATTTCTATATTGTAGATAAAAGAATACAAATAAAACTTAAAATACAACTAAGCCTTAGGCTAGGCCAGCGTATGTTAGGTACGTAAACCACTAAAAAATATTTACGGGATAGACTGGTAATCCTATAAATTTTAGTCAAAATATGCTTCTTTGCTAGTATTCGCATTAATGCCATACATCTTGGCCAAATCATCTGCCAAGCCATCATTGTTGTAGTCGTAGACAGGACCAGTGAACATGACCAGCTGCTTGTAGTGAACTCTGTATTTACGAATCAGCTCAAGAATTTGTTTCCAGGGACCTAATACAGCAACTTTATTGGTGGACTATATAAAACCACCTTTTACCGTGGTAAAAGCCATTTGGCACACGAATTTGGCCTTCCACAATATAACGAGAATAGTCTAAAATGTTGTGTAAAATTTAAAAAGTCGGTGCTGCTCAGTTATACTCCCCCCAATGAATTTTTCGGGGCAATCAAGAGGCTATTTTCTAAGGAGGGCCCACTCTGGAAAAGAGAAGATCTTGAACATAGTATCCCTTTTAGGGACCTACCTCATAAAAAAGCTCTGGCATGCATGCTATTTTCATTCATTCAGAGCTATTCTCAAGTGATTTATGTCTTAGGTATGTTATCTGGGAGATGAATCCGAGCAATGCTCTTGATCAGAGAATGCATGGGGGGTATAACCGAGCAGCGTAAAAAGGTCTAATTAAAGCATTACCATTGTTGGAGAACAGACTAATCCAAGAAGTGTTCGGCGTGTTCATTGGACTAGATTTTGCACATCCAGAAACATGAGTTGGGGCTGTCGAAACAGGTTGTTGAGAGCTTGCCACATCTTTATTTGGATTTAAAAAAGGTGTGGGCAAAGATGACAGCGAGATGGCGGCTTCAATAGAGTTGTTGATGAGGAAAAAGTTTGCTGGCAAAGCAACCTCTTTGTTGGAAGTCTGCATCTCTTTCTCAGCCATTTTCTTACTACGTTCTGCTGATGCAGTCTCAGATGTAGGGGACAAATTAGTTGTTGTTGTAGTGGTTGGTGGCGGTGTTGTCTCTTCTATCTTTGGCTGCAAAACACACACAGTCTAGTATGAATATGATTGTCTGTACGCATTTTTAGATATTGCAAACGTTCATTTTGCGCGGATAATTTGCGCTCAACCCAATATATTGAAGAAATCCACTTACCCTTTCAAACTTTAAATGAGCAGTGCAATTGGCTCGGTGATCAATGTTGGGCACTGGATCTGCCAAAATGCTCTCCACCATCATAGCCAATGCGAATTTTTTGCTGTAGATCAAGGAGCTGTTGCACAACTTGGCCAAACACAATTTGGCTAAATCATGCATCCGTTTGGGCACTTGGATTGATTGGGAGAAGCAGGATGACTGCTTTTGTTGCATGCTTTCACCGTACTTGAGCTAAAATATTTTCATTTTTGCTAATGATTTGCAGTGCCACAAAGACCTCAAAGTGACAGCCATCACCACATTTGATCATTTCCAAGTCTTCACAGGCATCCAGTTCGACGGTTTCAGCGGGCTCGTAGTCAGGTGCCTTTTTAAGTATGGAATAGAGAGCCCCTCGAGTGCCGTTGTTGGCTGCAGTGTAGGGGAATTGCATTAGGTCTAAAATGTGTTCAATTATGTTCTTCTTTTTTCAAATCTGGCAGTAAGAATGCACTAAATTCGGCTCTTCTATGGTTGGTCTCAGGTATGTGTGTGTGTGTGCGTATCTCAACCCCCAGCCTACAAGCCCTCCAAACTCCCGGAAGAGGAAGAGCCTCTGCCTTATTCGAACTTCGGGTACCCTAGCCAATACCGGAAACCCGAAAAAAACCGGGTTTCAGTTCCAATTACCCGAAAATGGGTATCCGATCGACAACCCTACATTTATACAATTCACCTTTGAAAATAAGGGCAAATTATGTCGTAGAGTAAATTTTGTCTTTCTTTGGAGAAGACTTCCTTATAAATTTTCTGGAATTACAAAATGATCCAGTATTTTATTTAAGAACGCAGTAACTGAACTGACCCGTAAACAAGTTGTAGAGCTCAATGTTTTGAAATGGCGGGATTCGGAAGTTTTGCTTTAGACTTGGCCCGTATGCTCCAAAAATTGCACGCATCTCTTTTAGTCCTATAAGAAAGGTGTTCAAACTGGCATGGGGGCCGTTTCGCGTCTTTGGCACAAATTTCCGAAAAGCTGGGAAACGTCTTAACTGAATACCAAGTTTTTTAAAAATTTGTATATATTTATATGAGGCGTTTCCCGTCATTTAGTGCATTTGTTCCAAAGGCAAAACGACTATGCACCGTATACATGCTGTTAACATGTAAAAAAATACTATAGGATGGCCTAAGAAATTTGGAGCGCCCATAACTTTTTTTCCCAAAAATAATTAAAAACATTTCTGATGATACTAGAATATACCTACCTGGCCACCTAAAATAAATAAAGAGGCCAAAATAGTAACTCAGATGGAAACAAGGGCTGAATTAGGAGGGAAAGAGAGTAATAGGAGGCCAATCATTTGAAGGACCATTCACCCGTCTCCGTTACTGAACCAGGGTAAAAAGTGCCTCTAGATGCATTCTCTGATCAAGGGTATTGCTCGTCCACATTTCTTGAGCCACCCTGTGCAACATAGAAAAGCAATTTTTTACGGTTATCATAGCCATGATCTCCTTTGTCAACGCATGCTCTCAACTCTTCGTTAGTTCTATGGTAAAGAAGAATTAGGCATGATAGCATTGCTAAATCTTTTACTTGAAAATCCTTGTGCCTGGTGCAGCATCAAGAACAATGTCTCCAATTCTGTCTAAATGTACTTTTTACTTGTTTAAGACTTGCAGACAAAGTTTAAACCAGCTGGATACCGTTGGATCCATAATGGTATCTTTTGGGCATAATATCTTTGGTGTAGACGCGAAACGTATGGCCTTCTTGACACGCAAATGGAGTGATCTTCTCCACCATGTTCACATCGGCTAAAATACCGGGTGTGTGAAAAGTTCCCCACCTATATTAATTCTTATTTTTATCATACTTATAAATAAGACAATATATATGGCTTATACATCATTTTAGAGCATTTTAAATCTGCTTTCAAACCATATATAACCTTTATTCACATCACTGAAAATGGCCGCCATTGGCAGCAATACATTCACAAAGATGTTTTGGGAAGTTATCAATGGCAGTCTGAATCATTTCCTTGGAGACGGCATCCCATTCTTGGACCACCGAAACCTTTAATGCAGGAATCGAATTTTTGAGCTGTCGTGGTCTGGGAAGTGGGCTCCAAACTCTTGCGACTGGAATGTTCTGGACTATTTCGCCTGGCCTTATAGCATGTTAAAAGCCTTGAATAACACTTATATATGGTTTGAAAGTAGTATTGAAAATGGGGTGTAAGCTATATATATTGTCTTACTCATAAGTATGATAAAAATAAGAATTAAGTTAAATGGGGAACTTTTCAGGCACCTGGTAGTAGTGTAAAGCTTGTTAGTTGGAAACTTTAGACCGATAAGCACCCACATTTGTTCTTGAAGGTGAGCTGGCCAATGGCTCCAGTGAATATCTCGAGATTGGTGTCGTTGATGTCCAAATAGTTTTCCACTGCAATAAAATGGTCCTCTCTGAGCTTCTGAGAGCCTGAATTGTTTTTTTTTTATCGTAACTTTTTTTTGTTTGAACCATGGTCGGAGAGAAGCACCAAATTGATACAGCCCAAATAGCCTTTCTTGTCCAGTCGATACATCAAGTAGTTGATCATAGCATCCACATAGATGAGTGCTGAGTTTACTAGGTCAGATTCAGGCCCTTCTCTGTGTCCAGCCGCGTCTGGCTGCTCAAAGTACATAGCCAAGAAAGATGGTCTGTCTACTTCACTCAACTCAAGCCATTCAATCACCTTCAATAAGAAAGATTTATAGTCTTAACTAGCTCATCTAAGTTTTGTTTGAGAGTAAGTAATTATGCGCCGTCACTATAGAATTGTTCTTCTTCTGAAGCTTTTTTTTGTGCTCAACCTAGCAAATTCTCATCGCGCCCTTTAGCAAGCTTGGAAAGGACGTAGGAAGCTTGAGAGTAAGAGGGCGTGCGCATACCTTCCTGCGGGAAAGGCGAGTTGGCTTTCTACCATTTTTTTTTTAATGAGCGGTGCTTGAAATACACCCTTTTTATCACAAACAAACTTTCTGTTACAATGGCTTGTATTGGAGGCGTGCTGCCTAAGCATCCATCCGAAAGAGCATAAACTTTGAAAGCAATAGAGTAATCATGATCACAAGAGAGTAAATACAAAACAGGTAGACTAATTAAGACGGTAGAATTATGTCGTGTTCTTGAAAAAATACTCCAAAGAACATGCAAGACATTAATGCTGTTACAGTGAGCCAAAGATGGTGTTTGCGCATCCAAATGTTATAGACATGGGCATATATGCCCTGCGTTAGAAAAGTTCCGGTACATATTTGAATGACTCATTTATTAAGCAAGGAAAAGCGGCAGTGTTTGTTGTTGTTTTAAAGCCGGTTTTCTCCACTTTCATTTCGTATATAAGTTTTATCAAAATTCACTAAAAACGGCCACCATCCATCTCAATACATTTACAGAGTCTAAACTGGAGATTGGTCAATACTGAAACCCAACAAATAAAAGTAGAGAAAACCGCTTTAAAACAACACCAAACACTGCCGCTTTTCCTTGCCTAATAAATGAGTCATTCAAATTTGTACCAGAACTTTTCTAACACAGGGTATTAAAAGTGATTCCATGAGCTTAGAAACAATCCACAAGTTCTTTATAAAATCATTTTTCTTTAACAATATCTAGCTCTTACTCACAAAAATAAACACGAGCCAAACAAAATTTAAACACAATCCAACAACCACAAATCTGTTCATTTTTTATTGACCAGCCGACAAAGAGCTGCTTCCAGTTGCCCCCATACTTCCCAGAGTCACATCCAGTCCCATTAAAAAGCAGGCAACTGTGCTTTGAGCCATGCGCCTTTGAAGGATAGCTTTTCCAAAAGCAGACAAATATGATTCATTTGCGTTCGGCTGCATATCCATTAGATATACAGTGATAAACATTGAGATCTAAACCACAGATTGGATTGGCCAGCTGCCGAACAGTGAGAAAAATACAAATTTACGGGGGTCTTCTCCAAAATATTGTTCTGGATCTCAGGTGGAATGAATTGCTTGGCATCCTCCAACTCAGGAGTGCACATCTCTGTCTCTATGTCATAGAGACCAGGCTGCATCACCTCACATTTGCACAACTCTTCTAGAGACTGCTCCGAATTGGCAGTTGGACTGGACTTGCTTGACTCACTCAACGACACTCTCGCTGTCTGGCTCTTCATTTGACGACAGAAGTCACAGAAGACACTGCAAACTGAACTCTATACTTGACAAAACTTTTGGCTGGTTGTTACCATGATCCCTCAGACTTTGCACACGGACACTGATTCACCTTGTCATCGATTTTTTTGGTGCAAGGAAGTGTAGGGTTGTTCGGGTCGGGCTGAATATTGAAAAATACTATTGTCAAAAATTTATGGTATTTCTTTTAAGAGTTTGGTATCATTTACGGCAATTATGCCGTTTACGCTCCCCCATTTCTTGACTTGGTCCTTTTGGACTAGACAGAAAAACTTTAAAAATGTTGGCAATATGCCCAAAAGTGTGGGGTCCTGTTTTTGAATATGAAAAAAAATATTTCAGAAACTTATATGGTTTGCCCTCATGCTTAGATAGATTTTTTAATTTGCTGAACAACCCCAGGGTGCAACTATGGGAAAAAGGTTTTGGTTAAAAGTAAAAAATGGGAATGAGGACATAAACAAATAGAAAACATACTCTTTGTGGCTTATATACTAATCATTAAGATTGCAGTTGAGATTAGAAAAGAGTTAGCACTCACCGTCCCACCAATCCTCATCTCCACTTCCGCTAATAAATTTCTGATGGGTTTGAGTATTTCCACACCTTCCGCTTTGATCTTAACACAGCCTGGGATCACAGGATTTTTGGGTATGAGCTGAATTTTCTCAGGGTTGAAGCGGATAAGTGGACGGTATTTGCTTAGCTCAATGCCTCTTCTTGACAAATATACTGAAAGCATAAAATAAAAGTAAAAATAAATAAAGAAGACAAAAAATAAAACAAAAAATTACAGCCGAAACCTTACTTGGACTACAAGCTCCAGAGACGCGAATATTTACCTCAGCTCTGTTGTCTTCTGCCGCACTTGTGGCTTTTATTAGCAAACACAAGACAATTGAAGAGGTGTACGCAAGAAAAGTGTTTTTAGAGCCACAAAATTTATTTGAGGACATATTGGCTGACTATAGTGCAGTAAATAATAGAAAATATTGAATAAAAAAGAGACCAGATGCGAATAAATCCAAATCAATACTGTAGTCAGCCGAAGGATCAATAGAAACAAGGATGGCTTATTAAGAAATGAGTGGGAAAGTAAATGAAATCGTGCTGATGGACTGCTGCATCAGAAGAGGTTGTGGTAATTGGGCTGAACAAGGAGGGGGAGAGGAAGAAAATTTTTTCCACTAACAGTAAGACCAACTCAAATGACTAGATGGGAGATGAGAGAAGAAAGAGAGCAACATGGATCAATGGACATGTATAATATCCGGAGGCATTGGTAGACGAGTTGGAGGTGTGAACAACCAGCCCTAGCAAATATATAATATCTCCTCCACTACCTTTGTTTGGGTCGCTGCACTTGTGCTCCCCTCGCTGCGGTTTCGCACCACTACAGAAAATGGGTGGCAGAACACAGCAGTACTGGCTAATAATATGCTGATGCTCTTTTTATTGATGACTACCAGAAAAGGAATGACCACAGGCAAGCAATTCACGCTTCTCCATCGTAGAGGTTCATCTTGTTGGATGAATGTTCAGAACAGCAAATTAATTGCAACAAACCAGATATATTAGGCTGTTTATGGGAATAAACATCATAGAAGCTTTTAAACGTCAGCTCGGATCCTCGCTGTTTTTGGATTTAACAGTGCTCAGTCTCCAATCTAGTTTTTAAAGTTTGTTTCAAATATTTTTATGCTTAAAATGAAATAACTGATATATCTGAAATAGGACGGATCTTCTTCAGCTAGGCTCTATTAAATTCTCGGCGCTAACAAGGAATACCCGGCAATACTAAAGAAGCGGGGTTTTTTTTTGGGGGGAAGGGGGGAGGTGCCAACGCAATAAGTTCCGCGTAGGCCAGTGTAAGTTAGTCGAGGGAGACAACATTTATTTAGGTAAATTACTTATGAATAAACCTGTAATTTTTAAATTTTAGGTTCTTTGTATCAAGTTATGAACTCTACTGGATCATGCGCACGTCTCCATCACGAAAAGAACCGATGCTCCTTCAAAATAATATAATAGCTTCAAATCTATTTGGCATGGTGGATGGGTCTATTGCAATTGTAACTATTTGAAAATTGATTGCTCAATCAATTCTTTTTCGTTGGTTTTTCAAGTAAAAAAAAACTCCACAGCTTCTGCGCAGACAAAAAAACGTTGGCAATGCGCTTGAGATTATTTTAAAAATGAATTTTAAAAACTAAAGCACTAAAAAGCCTACCTGATCAACTCGTTTGGAGAAGGGCAAAGAGCTGTTGAAGGCGTACCTGTAGGTGGGCTGTATACCTTTGATGGGCACTTCGCTGCCTGGCCAAAAGAAAGTGGCCGACTTTTTGCCATTGTTTGCCACTGTGTTCCAAATCTTTAATTTAGCTTTTGAAGAAGTGTGTTTTGTTGTTTTCATACCGGCTCTCCCTTATACCACTTGCCGTTCTTAGATTTGCGCGAAAAATATTGCTGTAATAAGTTTAAAATAAAAAAAAACATTGATGCTACTCGGTTACAACAAACCCCCTCCCTCCCAAAACTTTTCTAAGAGTGATTAAAAACCATTTCTAAGTATTAATTTTGTTAAAAAGAGGCCAAAATAGTAAATTAGAGGAGAATAAAGGCTGAATAGAGAGGGGAAGGGAATAATAGGAGGCCACTTTTTGTAAGGATTATTTACCCGTTTCTCCTACTCAACCGGAGCGAAAAGTGCCTTTCGATCCATCTTTTGATCAAGTATTGCTTAAGCCTCCTTCGTCCCCCTACGGAGGCGACGGGGGCTCGGGAGAGCTAGGAGTTGAGATATGCACACAAACATACCTGGGACATTAATCACTCGAAAATAGCTCTGGTTGAATGAAGATAGCATGCATACCAGAGCTTCTTTGTGCGGTAGGTGCCTATATTCAATTTTTGGGGGAAGGGGAGGGGGGTTTGGGGCTATAACCGAGTATCAAGTACTAAAACTGTGTTTAATAAAAAAAATAAATAAAATTTCACTTCTTCCATTGTCAAATCTAGAAAATAGTTGTCTACAATTCCATGCGCCTCAGGATACAGTCCAGTCACAATTGTAAAGTGGTTAGGGAACGTTTTTGACGGGTAGCTGGGAGTCTGAAAAATGGTTTCTTGTAACTTTTTATTTTTAAAAGGCATAAACGTGAAAGTTCATAAAAGTAACGTGAAAGCCAAAGTACCGGGTGAAGCAAAAGTTTCTGTCCACTTTTTAAATCTGATTTCTAAGAATGATATGTGTTCTACCAAGCGTCATTTGAAAGCCCTGTTTCTTTTCTATAAAATGGCACATAAAATGATTTTAGAGCCTTTTGCCTAGCTTTTGAGAAAAACTTTGGCCTCACCTGGTAGTTGGCTATTGAAATCTGTTGAAAGTATTTTTACTAAGTTTTTTTGCAAATTGACAAAAAAAAGGGTGATAAAAAGTTAAGTAAGCAATTAAAAATACCAAATATTCCGCCTGACTTCCACAATTTAATATTCTCGACACTGCAGGAGTCAATTCTCTGTCCAAATAGTCGGCTCGGAATCCGTCTAGTGAAATCAGCAAAAGTGGTGGCACATCAAAACTAAAACCTTATATAAAATAACTCAAGAATGAAATTAGGACTGGTCACTCCGCAGTCCCATGATTCAAAGTCCAGCAAAAGCCAAAACTTTTGCATATTGGAAGCATTATCTCAAACAACAACCATGACATTGTCAAAGGGGAGTCCACTTCTAAGGTGAGCTTTTTCTTACACATTTGCTGATGTAAGCTGATTAAGTAAGACACGGTGTACAGGGAGGTTTAATTTTCAAAATAGGGTATTAGTTGGCGGGAGGACTGCGAGAGGGAGAGATACGGAAGATCAAGCCTTGTTGGGACTTCGAAATTTGAGGGGGATGTATATCTCAGCAAACCAATATTTTTTATCATAAAAATAGATAATTTTCTTATTCTACTTACGTGCCAGCACACTTCCTCTCACACTTATCTCGCCAACTAATGTGCTGGTTGAGAAAAGCGGCATCTTCAATCTGTCTGCTTCGTTTAATTGTGACAATCACCAGCAGTACAAATGAGACAGAAGCAAAAAAGAAGAGGAAAATGACTAGGGAAATGAGAAATTTCCGGCTGCTCACACATTTTCGCAGGCAAACTCTTTTTTGGACATCAAGAAACTAAATATTTAACCGTCTTGGTGCAAACTTTGTACTGCTTAAAAAAAACTTACAAACGGATGTGCACTGCCTCCACTTCTAACCGTGGGAGCAGCATTGTCGGACACTTCGTCTACATCGAAATCCGTCTCAAAAGGTGAGGGAAATGGGTTCACGTTGTTCATTGGCAAGTCTTAATTTGATTTAATAACCCATGTAAGAATATATGCATATTTAATACTGTATATAGTTTGTATTAGACTTGTAAAGTTGTCCGGACAAATAAGAAAATTGACCACCCATTTGTCTGACTCAATAAAAATTGGACATTTAAGAATGAGAAGTTTTCTTTCTTCTCAATACAGGTTTACAAAACTTGCGGCACCACTTCACTGCTCTCCCAGCCCTCTTTGGAGGGTGGGAGGCCTGTGTACAATGGTGGCAATGACAATGGATCTCTCAATCTTCTCTAAAAGGCCTCTGTTTGAGAAAACTCGAAGACAAAGACCCCGTAGGCCTTCATCAAAATTTTTATTTAGGGAGAGCAAGGCAGTTTTTTTGGAGATTAAGGTGACCAACCACAATCTCCTTGACCACCTCAAACCCTGAAAAACTCTCATAAAAAACCAAGGTATTCAAAAAAAATTAGCTTGAAAAAGTGAGTCATAAGATTGATCGTGTTGGAAAACAGATCTCTGCACAATTTTTAGTTTCAAAAAGATCAAATATACAGAAGTAGGATGAATGAATTTATGATGAAAGGGATAGAGCATGCCACAACAGCATTCCCTCTTTTTGTGTCTACTCTGTTTATAAATAGTAGTGATGTTCAGCTTTTTGTCATGAAAGAATGAATATTTCAATAAAATCGAACCTGTCTATAACGATTACCCCTTAAAGTTCACCCATTTCTCAAAAAAGGGGTGACTGATTTTTAAGCACATTTGGAATGCTTGGTTTTTTTTTGGGAAGGGGGAGCGTATTTCCTAGTAGCACCAAAAAAATGTTAAATTAAGTCAAAAACGAAATTTTAAAAATAAGACCCCAGGCTGCATAAGTACCAAGAACTCTAGTCATTTTAGTCTTTCGAAAACACAGAAAATAAAAATAATAATAATAAAAGAATGGCAGAGAAAATATATAAAGGTTTTAGAAACAGCAATTATTATCAACTGAAGTAGACGTAACAAATGGGAAGTAAATTTTTGACACGTCTGAAACGCATTTTTAAGTGTCAATTGGAAGAGCAAAAAGCTATGAATACCAAAGTTGTGTTGGCTAAAAGAACAGAAGCAATCAATGAGCGCATTTGTTCCATCTTCTTAGCAAAGAAGATTCTTCTAAAATTGACCAAAGGAAAAGTGCTATGTTAAATGGGACAAAGCAAAGTCTAAAGAACACTTCTCAAATTCCAAATTTGGCATGTCCAACCACAAATTACAGCCAATTTAACCAAGAAAATGCATCCCTATGACCTTAATTGGCCCAAGTATTGTGCTAGAGTGCATTGCAAAATTTCTTTCCGCCCACATTTATTTAAAAATTTATTATTTAATCAAAAAAAATTAAGTTATGAGACAGACAAATCGTTGTTTCGCTTTATTTTGTCCCTCCAAAACATTGTCAAGTGTGATTCAGACAGTGTGCATTGTTTCCATCCATAAAGCAATCATTAAATGTGAGTGAGGCAATGCTGGCTTAGCACTCTTACATGCTCCGTAAACAGGCTACAAGAGAGAGTTCCATTTCTAAAACATAGATTTGCGGTGATCTTAAATGTTAAAGTAATTTGGCATACATTAATATCTATAGACAAAGGAATAAAAGTATGAAGACTATTGGCGAAGAGTAAGAGCGTAAAATTTGCAAAACTTGACTCACACCTCATTCGAAGGGGTGCGGTCAATTCGCCTACAGTTCAATTCGCCTATAAGTCAATTCGCCTACAGTTCAATTCGCCTATAAGTCAATTCGCCTACAGTTCAATTCGCCTATAAGTCAATTCGCCTACAGTTCAATTCGCTTTCAACCAATTCGCCTACAGTTTAATTCGCCTATAAGTCAATTCGCCTACAGTT